>JAODLD010000044.1:7569291-7579743 GCA_026781065.1 Mormyrops boulengeri | reverse complement strand
GACGTACAGTTCCAGGGCTTGGTATGAGCTCTTAAACAAATGGCCTGCCCCCCCCGGGGGACCTTAAGATGTCCCCAGTGTTTTTTGGGGGGGGTCCACTGAGTTAGAGCAAAGTCACTATTTCATTTAAAGTCTTTTATGTCTTGAAGTCAGCCAGTTACTAGCATTGCTGATTGGCTCTGCACTGGAATAAAAATTATCTGATAATATCTGAACAGCCTGCGGCAGCTGCTCTTTCAGCTGCACCTTCAGCTGCTCCTTCAGCTGCACCTTCAGCACCTCTATACCACTCCAGTGACACATATTTTTGCCAGCAGAGCATTAGACAGTGGCGGTACTCATGAATTTCATCTATAAATAACCTTTCCTTCGTTAACCACAGTATTTCACACAACTCACATATTTTCAAAGGTGCCATAGTTAATTTCTCTTACAGAGAAACCAACATTTAACTAAATTTAGTGTCCTTAATTTACATAAACAGTGCTGAAAGCGGGCGAAAGATGAAGAGTCTGCCAAATGCTTTCTGAACTCACTGGAAGCTGACCAGTGAGTCGGATAGTTGGCCTTTTTTCCTTAATTGTGAGTCCAGAAATTTTTCCCTTCTGAGGTCTTCATTTAAAAACGGCCCCCAGTAAAATTTCTGTTACTCCTTATAGCCTGATTTTTGGTCAGCCTGATGAATATGGTGTTTGTTGTAGGTACAGCATGAAAGATATTGCTTAGTAACTGATATGTGATCTCCAACCACCCGTAAAGAATTATCTGGAAGACAGTTATGTGACACTTGCAGTGTATTCTTCTGGATAGCTGTGCTGACAGAATTGTAGGGAAGGGAAATGCATTTCAGTAGCTAGACATTCACAGAATATTTTCTGTTGTTTGGGAGTCTGGTCAAGGGATTCCTTCTGAATATTGGGGCAAGGTTATTCATACTCTATTAAAGTAAAATGACTTTCCTCTGCCTAAACCTCAGCTCCTCATTAAAAGCAATAAAAGCAATTTTTTCAGCGTAGAATGGTTTTTGTTTAATGTTGAACTTAAATAGTATCTTATATCTTTCCCAATTTTGGGACTGTGAAATTATGTGGAAGCTTAGCAGCCACCTTGTGGTTCACCATTGTTGTTTTTCTGTTGTCCACTCAGTATTATCTGTACATCAATGACTACTTATGGGTTTAACGTCCCTAAACATGATTGTTAACCCTGCCTGTGTTTAATTTTTGCAATCTATAATACTAATATAAAGCTCCGGCCGAGAAATCCCATACAGTAGAACTAATTCTTGAGAGGAAGACAGCTGTTTCTGCTTGAGGTATATTTATAATATCTGATGGATAGAAAAACATTGGTGTCTTAACCTGCAAATATAACGTGTCATAAGTGAAGTCGACAGACAGTTTGGTTTTCCAAAAAACATAAACATAACTAGAGAAAAATGTAATAACGTGATGTTTTAGGTAAAAGGAATGCATTGCCTTCAAGCAAGGCAGTATCCTGAATCCAGCTTCTTAAGCATGCGATTTGGCTGGCTTTCACAGTGACTGAGAGATTTAAGGTTGGAGATCACTGCGAGGGGTCATGGGAACAGTTTGTTAATGTCACAATAAGAAAACAAACAATCTGGATTTGCTTTCAGTGACAGCTACCGGAAGACGACTCGCATCTTCTAGAGGGTTTCAGCAGTGCAAAGTTCTTTGAGCAGTGCACAGGAAGTGCCACTCACTATTTCTGTACCGCTATAAAGCACGCCAGGTCTGCCTCTCAGAGCTTATTTTTTTGCTTTATACCTTCTTCCCCAAGTTCCAATGATACAAAACTTTTGCAGCTTTTGCACTTTTCTAGTTAATGCGGGTTTTTTGCAGACTTGACCTGCAGTTATGCCACACAGAGAGTGAAGATATTTTTATTTTTCCTTTTTTTAAAAATGTATGCCTTGACTAGTATAGTCAATAAATGAATATACCGCTGTAATGAAATGTAATTTTTGCCACGACAATGAAACCAATAAAAGTAGATTGGAAGTTTTTGTCTTCTTTTTTCCCCTTTTATTTTTTTGTTTGATATAGAACAATTAAATAGTATGTTTCTCACTGTTTTTGTAATAGTGTCAATAAAGATCTATCTTATCTTATCTTATTTTCCTTATGGCAATAAAAAAATCAGCTGTCCAAAATGCCACATCCGAAAGCAGCGATTCTCAGCCGGCTTGGCCTCCGGACCTGCATTTCTCCCTGGCCATTAAGTCACCACCCAATAAAGTTGTCGGCCAGGAAGGTGGGGGTGGGTGGGAACAGTAAAAGTAACTTTAAAAAAAAAAAACAGCACACACTCTACGGCCCACTGAAAATGGCCCCACTTTTGGGCTACGACCCCCCCAGTTGAGAAACAGTGTCCTAAATGAGGATGCAGACTACGTCAGGGACTAAGCAGTGGTTTGCTTTGACGTCATCCCCAAGGAATTCTCAGGTCTTCAGCTCAGAAGGCTCAGGCAGACACCACCCCCAGGCTGTGGTGGGGTTTACGCCCACTGAGACCATACTCTGCATATCCTGTGGTAATGATGTGAAAACCTCCTAGCTTCTGTGGTCACCTAAGTTTTAGGTAGCTGTCACGATCTGATCCACAATTTTCTGGATGCGTCTACCTATGTGTGTTATCGCTCTTTTAGCCTTTAAGGGTGGTGTGTGTACAGGTTGTGATATGCCTCTTAAACTGTAGTGATGGGTGTACACTGCCATCTACAGGCCATACGCCGCCAATCTGTTATGATTATTGGTTTCAGATGAAGTGGAACTGCTTTGATGACCAAAGGAATTGTCATGGTATCATTTTATTTCTGGGGTTATAGTTTTATGTTTGGTTTGTTTACAAGTGTAATTTTTGTTTTTTATCTGACTTAAGATTACACATTTATCTAAGTAATTACAGTGCAGGAAATTCCAGTGCTTGTTTAAATTAACGTGATGTTGTTTATTTTTTGAAGGAAGGGAAGAAGAAATTTGACAAGGAAACTGAAAAATATTACTCAGTGTTGGAGAAGCATCTAAATTTGTCATCAAAAAAAAAAGAGGCCTTTTTACAGGAGGTAAGCCTTAGTTGCTAATCTGTCTCTATTTACAGTATATTACATTTTCAAAGCGAAGTGCTGCAGAATTACCCCAGTAAATAAAGGTCTCTTTAATAATCTGTGCAGGTGGGTTTTCCTGTGTCCCATTAAACTAAGGTTTTAATTGCTTCCCAGGCAGATATGCAGATCGATAAGGAAAGACAAATCTTTTATGATGCCTCACTTGAATACGTCTACAAAATTCAAGAAGTTCAAGAGAAGAAGAAATTTGAATTTGTAGAACCAGTAAGTTATATTTTTGCTTATTTCAAATGTATTTTTGCTTATGTTCAAAAAAAAAATTATTTCTATGTATGTATATAGGGCTGTGAATCAATAAAAAAACTAATCGCTTAATTAATATTACATCTTATCATAAAACATTGAATCCCCAAATTAATGTAGAATTAACATAAACATTGTCAGTGATCATTGATTGTGAGGAAAAGAGACATGAGACTGGGACGCTGGGAGTCTTACTCCTAAAGCGTTGGTGAATGGTAATAATGACTGAAAGTTTGCACACCGTTTAATTGCTTGGTGATTCAGCTAATTAATTATTTAGTCTGTACTCAGAATCACGGTTTAAGTGTGTACATATGCAGCTCATTTCTTTAAATTATTCTCAGTAGACTGAAGGTAATCATTGCAAAATAGAAATCTATTATGCAAACTGAAGATAAACGCCTAGTTGTGCCCGGTCTGTATTTGGGAATTAAGACACTGAAAGGAAACACATGCAGGATGAGCTTTCGTGTTACAGCAGCTTCCCACCTTAGCTATGTTGATTTCAGGGAGGTGGATACCATGTTATTTTTGTCCAAAAATACCCACCCTCCATTAAATGCATCAGAATACTGTATGATGCAGTATAATGTCTGGATGGTCAGACAGTAAGAATTAGCTACTGCTTAAGTCTAATGCTGGTTGCTGGCAGGGGTGTCCATTTTAGGTTCAAAATCCAGACCAGGATTTTGTTTCAACCAACCACTTGAGTACTATTTGACTGTGACTCTTTAAGCTCAGCTGGTTGGTTGAAACAAAATCCTGGTCTGGATTTTTACTTTCTGGACCTGAAATTGACACCTCTGGTCGCTGGGTTGATGTTAGGATGCTGGCAGTTAAATATCCCAGCTGGGGTACTGGCGAGTAATATATGCTGAACAGGCTATAGAGCAGGGGTGTCAAACTGCAGCCTTGGAGGGCCGGAGCTCTGTGGAGCTTAGTTCTTTCCCTGTTCCACCAAAAATGATTCAGCTCAAGAGCTATGTGGTAATTAGCACAAGGAGTTGAATCAGGTGTGTTAAATGAGGGGAAACCCAAAAATATGCAGGGCTCCGCCCCCCCAGGACTGGAGTTGGGCAGCCCTGCTATAGAGGGTGCGGTTTGCCGACCTGTTGAGGCAGGGTTGTGGCAGCTAACTTCTTGCCACCACTGAACAATAGAATGGCAGATTTCAAAGAGATTGTGCATCATTTATGGGTATCAAGGAGCTGCTGTTTACGGGAGACTCCTGGAACTTCCCGGAGAGGTTGGATGTCTGCTGTAATGTTTGTAATATAACTATATGGACAAAAATACCTCTTAATCATTGAATCCAGGTGTTTCATTCAGACACTTTGCGACAGGTGTATGAAATCAAGCACCTAGCCATGCAGTCAGGTTTGCAAACGTGTGAAAGAATAGGTCAGTCTGAAGAGCTCAGTAAATTTGAGTGTGGTACTGTCACAGGATGCCACCTTTGCAATAAGTCAGTACGTGAAATTACTTCCCTGCTAGATATTCAACAGCCAACTGTAAGTGCTCATATTGCAAAGATTTACCATTTAGGAACAACAGAAATTCAGCCACCAAGCGGCAAACCACATAAAGTACGAGAGCGGGGTCACTGAGTGCTGCAAGTTCCCCACCGATCTATTGACTCAATAACTGCAGAGCTCCAAAATTTCTCTGGCATTAACCTCAGTACAAAAACTGCACGGGGAGCTGCATGGAATGGGCTTCCATGGCTGAGCAGCTGCATGCAGGCCTCACATCACCAAAACGATGCCAGGCGTAGGATGGAGTGCTGTAAAGCTCACCGCCACTGGACTCTGGGGCTTCTTTGTCTATTTCTTATCACACTTCCCTGTCTGGCTGTCTGATAGATGAATCTGGGTTTGTTGGTTGCCAGGAGAACGTTACCTCCCTGCTTCAGCATACCAAGACATTTTGGACAATTTTATGTATCCATTTTTGTGGGAACACTTTGGGGAAGGGCCTCGTTCCAGGATGACTGTGCCTCAGTGCACTAAGCAAGGCCCATAAAGACATGGCTGGTTGAATTTGGTGTGGAAGAACTTGACTGGCCCATACAGAACCCTGACCTCAACCCCATCAAAACACCTTTGGGATGAACTAGAATGGAGATCCAAAGAGAGCCAAGCCTTCACGTTCAACATCAGTGTCTGACCTCACAAACGCTCTTCTGGATGAATGGGCACAAATTACCACAGACACACTCCAAAACCTTCTGGAAGAGTGACAGCTGTTATAGCTGCAAAGGGGGGACCAGCTACATTTTGATGCCTATGGATTTAGAATGGGACGTCATAAAAGTTCCTGTGGGTATAAGTGTCCCGGTACTTTTGTCCATATAGTGTATTTCATAAAGGCCATCATTGTAGCTTGTTTTTGCTTATAGTGCATGAGCAGTTTACACCTACATGCATGATAAACCGCGTCCTCCATACAGCCCTCACTGCAGTCCTGATGCTCTCCACACATCATGGTGGCCTAGGCTGCTGTTCAATTTGCCGTGTCGCGATTTTTTTCATCAGAATCAGAATCAGAATCGCGTTTATTGGCCAAGTATGTGAGCGAACACATACAAGGAATTTGATTCCGGTCGATGGCGTCTCTCAAGTACAATAGTAAAAAAAAACACAATAACAATATGTAAGTCACAATGGACAATATACTGAGCATCCATCCATCCATCCATCCATCCATCCATCTCTTCATTCATCAGTCTTCCAACCACGTATGTTGGTCAGAGTCATAGTGCTGGTGCAATGTCCAGTTGTACATAAACAACTTTTTAATTATGGATATTAATTATTGAATTATTAAAACTAAAACTAGCATTCAAAAAACCCCAGTTAAGAGAAGCATTTATTATTGATATGATTTTAAAAATGCTGGTTTAAACAACAAAAAAATCTGCAAATATGTTGGACTGTAGCTGTTGTTCCTTCTGACTTGAGACTGTGAGTCTGCCTGTTACATCCTGGTTAATGCATGGTTATTTTTGCTCTTCCATTTCAGCTGCTAGCCTTTCTCCAGGGTCTCTTCACCTTCTACCACGAAGGCTATGAGCTCGCACATGAGATTGAGCCCTACAAGCAGCAGCTACAATTCAACTTACAAAATGTAAGAGTTTATTTCCAGTCTGCTGCAGTGACGGCATGAACTAGAACTCTCTACCTTAGGGTGTCGCTAGTAGATGGTCTATGTGATTCTAAAATCATACTGATACCGTGAATATTGTCATTCATGATATGTTCCCAGCTCTTATAGTATCAAGCATAAAGTGCAGCACAGAGATTTTAAAGTACAGTGTATTCTAGAAAGTTTTGCCATAAAAAGTGGATTTTTACCGCAATTTTCTAATAGCAGTATTCCAGAAACCTCTTCAGGTCTCTCTCCAGACTTATATAGAAAAGCTACTTAGGCAACATTTTGGTTTTAAAAACGATTTTAAAGGGGATGCTGTATTTTCAGATGCGTGTGCCCAATGCCATACTTATGTTTTCACTCATTTTTTAATCCATATTGCCAGTTGACTGTCAAATTGCAGGTTCATCTACATAAGTGCATAACATTTTTGCTAAACATCACTATGACTACAGGTTTAACAATGTCAAGTGCCCCCTTTACAGTGCCTCGACAAAGAGTAACTCAAAGTAGCCACTATCAACATTAAAAACACGTAATCCAGTCATTTTAAATTCTGCCTTTGCCTTACATAAAATCACCTTTCTATAACTTCAGTCATTTTTCAGTGTCAAAGTGCAGCAGATATCTAAACTTCCATTGTTCCCTTGTGCCTTTTAAAGACTAGAAACAACTTTGAGAGTACGAGGCAGGAAGTGGAGAAGTTAATGAAAAGGATACGGTCAGTGGATCAGGACTACAAAGCCCCGGGCCAGTGGACCATGGAGGGCTTTCTGTATATCCAAGAAAAACGTATGTTTTCTAGTTTTATTAGCAAAATTATTATTATTTGTTTTCCTTTCTTGTTCTTTTTTTAAATGATAGGTATGTGGTTTTCTCTTTGCCATTACCTGCTATATGAAAACACTTTAAAGTGGGTAAATAGCTTTGGGTCCCTAAAGTTTACTAACTTCTTTCAATTTATTTTTACTGTCTAATTTTATTTTTCCTGAATGACAGTATCAAAGAGGCCGCTCCTTCATAAAAGTAGGGAATTGTTACAGATAAACACGCTTATCTTGATCTTTGAGTTAATTATGTAACTCATCTTGAAAGTTGCACCAGAATCTGGTGTTCCAGGAAACAACAGAGATGTGTGTCGCTGTTGTAGTATCTTGCTGTATTTCTACATGACTAATTCTCTTTTCCAGGCCCCTTGGGATGCACATGGACGCGGCACTACTGTACATATGACAAATCGGCCAAGACATTCACCATGACAAACACAGAAAATAAGTCTAGTGCCAAACAGGTACAGGGGTATTGTAGCACACTGTGATTTTTAATTTTGGGTTTCTAAACTTTTGTCGTTTTCTTTTGTTGGGTTACCCAGGTATAAAAACATTTCAGATGCAATCCTAATGTTGTGAATACATAGAATACATTTAAGATGCGTTTCTGTCTAATTAGTGGTAGCTATAGTCACAAAATCGCTCACAAGGCATTAAAACCGCCTTTTTCGCTGTTTGCTTGTGCATCAGAACGGCCTCGTTGTCAATTCGCCTGAGATGTTCAAGCTGAAATCCTGCATCCGAAGGAAGACCGATTCAATTGACAAGCGCTTCTGTTTTGACATTGAGGTGGTGGAGAGGTTTGTATTCACTCCGGTCCATTGACTGTTTTATGTATAACCAGTGCTCGGTTGTAACCATCAGTGTTCGTTTCTGATGCAGCGGGTCCCTTATTAAGCTCTTTAGTATTCAAAGTTAGCTGACCTGAAACCAATTTCATTTCTACATTTTCAAAGTTCTGTCTTATTTCTAAGGAATATCAAGAACTAAACTAGTAAACTAAATGGATTAATAATTTAGTGCGGCATTAAACCATGTAACGGCGCAAAAACTATGTCCCGTATCGAAATTCAGGGCCCTGTACGATTCCATATTTTATATGTAATTACATACCGATGTGGACGAGCTTCTCATACCCAGTGAAAAAGTGTCAGAAATGAGTTCTAATCTTCTTAAATAGACTCTGCCAGGATATCTCACGTTGTACATAGATATTGCTAATCCAAAAAGAGAACATCTTCATGCAACAATCAAATAGTTGCATTAATAAAAATTACTGGTGGCTCTGACATTTATTAAAGGCACCAGTAATAGATGGATTTTATCTAGTTTCATTCTGTTTAAGGCACACTTTCTGAAATTTGGCTTTACCTGAAATGAGTAGTGAGAATGTCTCTAAAAGGGTTTTTATGTACTTTTCGGTACACGTGTACATTCCACAGTGTGGAATATTAAAATATCCAGCTTTATTTTCTGTGTGTACCCATTTCCCCCTCTCTTTGTTTTCATGTTAATGTAGAAATACCGTCTATCATGGAACTTTTTTCAGACCTCTTCAAATTTTCTATAAAGCCCGGTATGTTACCAGAATAATGCCTTTGTAGTATAGTTGCATGATTCCGCTTATGTGCTCCTAACAATCTATACTTACTGATCATAATGAAGAGAACTTTCCACTCCTTCTAGCCAATCACGCTGTACCTATCAGGGTGGATTTATAAAAATGCATGTAAAAATAATTTCACAGTAATTTCCCCCCCCCCCCACGCAAACTCATTAGAGATAAGATGTTCACTACTATTGATCAGGTTATATAATGATTTTAATTTTAAATAGCTGAGATAGCATCCATATTTGGTATTAGAGTCAGATATTTATTTACACTTGAATGTCCTTCTGTTGTCCCGCAGCTTTGTATAGGAAATATAACATTTATCTGGTCATTGAAATTTCTACCAAAGACAATTAAACTAATTTTTCTGCAGCCGATTCCAGCTTGATAGGGTTACTTATAACGACTCCTGTCCGTTTGTTCAGTGGTTTTGTAAAAACGCAAAAATCATTAGTTACTCCGAAAAGCTAATCACATGGCAGAGGCACGGTGTAGAGTTCTGTAGTAGTTCTTCAGTAGAGTACTTTAGCGGCGCAGTGAGAATTCCGCAGCTAACAATAAAGAACGTTATTCATTGTTATTAAAAAGAAGAAGATGTGTTTTGTCTGAGCGCCGCAGGTCTGCTATTTGCAGCCGGTGTTATGTCAGGTCCATGTTTACCCTCCAACCTTGTTCAGTTCGCTGTACTTTGGAAAAAGGTATTTTTAGGAGCGGATTTTCAACTTACGTCATCATTCTCTCAAAAAAGAAAAGAGGAATTCCGCTTCTGCAGAAATTGAGGTATTGTGATGCTTCAATAAGGCCAGAATACAGATTGTATGTTAAGATAACAAATGGTAAACTCTGTGGTGGAGCCTGAAACCCCATTTGCCCTATGCCGGTTAACGTTGAAGAATTGTAAGCGGTAATTATGCCAAATCCATCCGTCTTGCAACTACTTTTGCTGGTCTAACGTTGAAGAATTGTAAGCGGTAATTATGCCAAATCCATCCGTCTTGCAACTACTTTTGCTGGTCATGGGGGGGTCCTGGGGGCAGAGCCTGTCTCATGTAGCACAAGGCTTGGCTGCTCTAAATTAAAACCTTAAGTCTTCCTATTTTGTTAGGCATGAGGATGTTGTGGAGGTTAAAGCTGTTTTTGGTCTGCATTTCTTTCAGGCATGGCATCATCACCTTACAGGCTCTGTCTGAGTCCAACAGGAGACTCTGGTTGGAGGCGATGGATGGCAAGGAGCCGGTATGTACACAGCTTATACAGGACGGCTCTGGGGGGCCTGAGGAAAGCAAGGGCATGTAAGCAGTCTAATGCAGACATGGTGCTAACGTCTTACTGCCTGGCATCAGTCTAGGGCAGGGGTCTCCAACTCCGGTCCTGGAGAGCTACTGTCCGGTAGGTTTTCTATCCTACCTGGCTTCTGATGAGCCACACCTGTTCCTGGTATTTACCTGAGAAATGGTGTGGCTCAT
>JAODLD010000044.1:7529492-7568079 GCA_026781065.1 Mormyrops boulengeri | reverse complement strand
GCGGTATTTTTGGACCCCACTAGATGGTGCTGTCTTTACAAAGAATGGGCTCGAAGCATGCCCCAAAGCAAGCAATGAGCACCATCTAATGGGATCAAAAAATACCTCAAATGGATCACAAGGCCTCGTTTTGGCCAGCACTAATATTTTCTACTTGACTAAATGTGGTAACGTAATATTTGTAACTTCCTGTGAAAGCTAATTTAATGACTTTCTGCTTTTAAACCAGAAACAGATTTTTTTACTTAATTGGTAGATGATGCAAATGAATGTTGCATACTTCGTATATTTTCATTATTGTCTCAGAACTTTAATGTAATGTTTGGACTGAAAAAAAACAGAAATTGTGTTTAAAATTGTACTTATCTGGGTGAGGCTTTAGCAGAGATAAAACATCAGAGTAAGATAGAGAAAGTGCAGTAGGAGACTTAGTCTGAGAACCAGCTTGTGACTGTACTGGTGATTTCAGTCTATTGCTACCATATAATAATCAGGGTAAATAGTGTCTATCCTTTTTATAAAATTCTGTCTGTTATCCGTGCATTAGAGGGCGACACGGGAGTAGGATTTCACTCCCATTCCCAGAAGAAACTCCCTGTCTCTTCACTCCCCGTCCCAATCCTGCGATACAATAAAAAATAAATAAATAAATAAAAAATCCAGTCCCATCCCAATCCCGGAGGAATTAATCCAGATCTCATCCCGATCGCAGTGGAGAGGAGGGGGATAATTTTAAGATTGCACACCTTAGGTATTTCTTAAGTATTTTGCACAACGTACATACAGCTTGCACCGTTTTGTTACTGTAACTCTCAACTCTAAGAAACTTCCTCAAAATATCTGACTTGCCTGAAAGCTCTGAAAGTGAGATATTACGATCATTGTCGTTAGCTTTTCATTGCAACGCTATCTTGTCTGATTCCGACTCTGTTCTTTTCATGACTGCGCCACACAAAATCAAAGCCTGCGTCATGCATTGACCCCTGCCACTCCCATTGACATTTTTCCCGTCCCGTCCCAGTCCTCTGATTAATCCTGTGGGATTCCCAAAAAATTGTCAGCCTTAGCTGTGCTTGTTGGCTGTGAATCTTGTATGCAAAACAATGAAATGAATATGACGCCATAAGTACATAGTTAATTGTGTATATATTTGCTTATTTTTAAGGCATTAACACCTTGGGACTTTATCGAATAGGAGGAGTTAACTCTAAAGTGCAGCGACTGATGACATCGGCGTTTGGTATGAGTCCATTAAGACTGAAAAATTTAGATTTATTTTCGATTGCTTTGTTGTATTTAACAGCAAACCCTCAAAACTCTCATGAGAGAAACAAACTTGTTTTTGCACAGCAAACAAAGCTTCCACAGATATGGACCTGGATCCAGACACATGGGACAATAAGACCATCACTAGTGGCCTGAAGAATTACCTCAGGTCTGTTCAGCCCGTCGACGTGTAGCAGCTGTTGCTACTGATTTTCAGGAAAGGTGACAGCCTGGGAGACATTAACCTAGCATTGTCAAAATATCCTCATTAACTTCCATTTGCTTGAGATATAAAATTTGGTTTCATCATATTGGCCTACATTAGTATGGAAATTCACATCTCCCTTGTTTTATTCATTTCTGTGCTAGTCAGTCATCTTGATTGTTGTGAATGGGGTGAACAGACCTATCACTTACTAATTTCTTCTCCAGATGTCTGTCTGAGCCTTTGATGACGTACAGACTTCACAAAGACTTCATTATGGCTGTCAGTAAGTCAAGAACAGCTCTATCTTTCTGTTCTCTTTTATTTCATTGGTCTTTGCTTGCTAGCTCCTTATCCTCCAGTGATATAGTCCAAAAATATTATGCTGCTTTGCCTTCCAGAGTCCGATGACCAGAACTACAGAGTCCAAGCCGTTCATGCCCTGGTCCACAAGTTGCCCGAGAAGAACAAAGAGATGCTGGATATTCTAATTAAGCACCTGGTCAAGTAAGTATCATCACACATGTGAAGCATTAGCTAGCATATACAATAAGCCTGACTGGTAAACATTATATAGGGGGTGGCGATCTACAGCTCTGGGACCAGGGCTTATGGCTCGAAAAACGTGGATGTGAGTGGAGTGTGAGTGTGTCTGCGCCCTGCGATGGGCTGGTGCCCCATCCTGGGTGAATCCCTGCCTTGTGCCTGTAGCTTCTCGGATAGGCTTCAGATCCCCCTGACCTTGCATTCAATAAGTTGCAGAAGATGGATGGATGGAACATTATATATGTCACAACAAGATGACAAATAATTAGAAATGATTTTCCCTTCCTGTTGTACTTGCACACACCTAGTTGTAATTTAAACATTCTTTCGCAAACACTGCTTGGTGATGCTGTCCTAAGGCAGCGCTTTTCAGAGGTGCATAACAGCGTCGAATTTTGAAGGCTTGCTCGACCGTAGTCAGTAATTAGATAATAGAATGATATGCAATCATTCAGATTGATCCTAGAACAGGCCAACCGCTCCAGACTAAACACTGAGACAAGAATAACCGGAAAGAGGTGACAAAGGACATTGTTACCTTGATAGGATTTTGTTTCTGTGCTCAAAACACTTCTAATGAATGCAGAACGCTATGCCTGGTGCAAATGTTACAGGACTGGCCACAGCTTAGAATACTCTTTGCGCGGCACCATCCGTGGCGATAGCATCGGGGGGGGGTCGTGCATATTAGCAGCAGGAACTGAGATGTTTGTCAGTAAAGAAGAAACAAGAGATGCAGTCAAATTCGGGAAAATTCTTGCTTCATTCTGTAACAAACACGACCCTGCCACACAGGTTCGTGTTTCAACACTGCAAAAGTCAGACATTTAAAGCCAAAGAGTGCTGGAATCGGGGTGTCTTTACAGGCCCAGGGACAGCCTGTGCTTGAAATCCGCAGAGCAATTTGAAGATTGCGGCTCATTGACATTCCCCTTGTAACCTGAGCAAACCTGCAGCTTTGAGACTGATTGATACATATTGAGCACAACAGACTGAATATGATGCCAGAGTAATCTCTAAGTATCGCCTAAAGGGGCGATATGGGTTTGTTCATTAATACATACATTCCCGGAATGCCCATGTCAAACAACTCTCAATAATATAGCCAAACTAGAGGGAGAATGCTTTCTCCACTAATGCTTTTATCCACTAGATGGCAGCATTTTGGTTGGCTGTGTGGAAACACAGAAAAGAATTTCACCGTACTTTAGTACATCCTGTACTTAATGCAGATGACAATAAATCTTAACTCTTGTACCTAGAATGTGCATTTCGATGTACCTGCACCCCATCCAGGGTATAACCCAACTTTGTGCTGGTTACCTGCCCCCCCAGTCCTGACCACGATAAGTAGTGAGATGGATGGATGGATGGATGGATGGACAGACGGACAGACAAATTGAGTCTAAAAATTTGTAAGAATGACTGTTGATCATTTTGGCAATATTTTCTTTTGTCATACGGCAGGGTGTCTACTCACAGTCAAATGAACCTGATGACGATTTCCAACTTGGGTGTGATTTTCGGTCCCACACTGATGCGCTCTCAGGAGGAGACGGTGGCAGCTATGATGAATATCAAGTTCCAGAACATAGTGGTGGAAATTTTGATTGAGAATTATGAGAAGGCAAGCGGCTGATCCATTTGATACTACTGCATGATTCGGGTACTTCTGCTGAAGCTATCCGGGACGGGAGGATAATTTGTTTTTTCAAGTTGTTTTCAAAAACCAATATTTCGTAATGAATACGTTAAGTAAGTGTGCTGTTACATTATTTGTGCCCCCTCAAGTGAAATGTTACCCTTATTTCTTCTGCACCATATTGGCTTAATATCTCTTACACAGGAATCCCATAGTGTTTGGTTTTTGACGAGACATTAAAGATATTTCTCAACAGATGCTAAGGTCTATTACCTGAATACTGTGCTCACTTTGTCGCAGATCTTTCTGCAACCTCCAGACCCCAACGTGCCCCTACCTCAACCTCAGTCCCGTCCAAGTTCTCGCCGAAACAAGGCCATCTGCCTGTCCACGGGCCCCCGCAAGCCGAGGGGCCTGTACACGCCGACGCTGTGCCTTGCTGACGCTGATAGTGAGTCAAGCTGCTTCGTTCTTCTGCTGAGCGTTTTGTTTCAGGATGGACAAGCAGAAATTCTGGTTTTCTCCTTCTAAGAGGATGCGGGCATGACGGTGCTCTTTCCTGACGCCCTCAGGTGATACATTCAGCAGCAGTCCTAGCAGTACCCCTATGGGCAGCATCGAGTCGCTGTCCTCACACTCTTCAGAGCAGAACAGCTTCTCCAAAAGGGGCCCCTCCAGCCTACCGAAGCATAAGTCCAAAGGCAGCCTGTGCTGGACTCCATCCCAGGTGTCCTCCAACGGGCCAAAGAGCTCCACCTACACCACCAGCCCGGACTCCAGCTCCAAGGAGGATGCAGCCAAGACAGATGGGGAGTCTGAGGACACCCAGAGCCTGTCTTCCGTCACCACAGCTGGGAAGCGCTCTCCTGCGCTGGACCTGGCTGAGAAAGCCGCGCAGAACCCGCCAGACTGCAAAACCCCAGAACTGAACCGTTCGGCCGCACCGTCCCTCAGGTCGTTGCATATCTCTGAAGGTAACCTCCAAATTTCAGATGTAGCTTGTAAGTGACTTTCTTGATCCCCGACTGCATGCCTGCGTATCTTCTGCCCCCCCATTCCCCAGGAGAGTGCCATCACTCAGGATCTTAACACAAAAACCAGACCCACATCTTCAGATCATAGCATAAATCTTATGATTGAACCAATAACTGTTTACTGTACTACCAAGGATAGTTTGAAATTTACGTGGCATCAGTTTATGGTCTATGTGAAATGTTTAGGGAGTTATGGCAGAAGCTTCCCCATCACATGGTTTTGTTTATACACTCTGGTTGACTGTAGCTGCTTAACACTTGAGGGGGCACAAATAATGCAGTAATACACTCTTAGTTTCTGGTTAATTAATACATTAAGTAAGTGTTAATTACGTATTGATCCCATGTTCATTCACCATTACTCAACCTTAACAGTTCATGTATTTCATTCAGTTACTGTATTTGTTCATGATTTGTACTTGAGTAGTAACTGAGTTACTAAGGTACTTGTGCCCCCTCAAGTAAATTGTTACCTAGTAAAGTGTTACCCAATTTGCAGTCTTGAAAACCATTTTTTTAACATCTTTGTACTTAGTTTTTTTTTTGGTTTCATTTTAAGGAATGGGGAGGCACAACTGAAGGAAATTGCATTGCTTTGTGGTTAATTTTGTAAAAAAAAATATATATATAATTTTAAAAATGCACCAGTGATTTTTTTTTTCTTTCTTTCTCACTGATGTTCCTAAACTGGACCGTTCTTTCGTTCAGGTCAGAGAAGCCATAGTGGTTCCTTCCAGAGTCTGGCGTCCTTGCACCAGACGGACACTCCGGCATCTCAGAGCAACCCAGACTTACCCCCTAAACTGATCTTGCGGCGCAGACCAGAAACCTCCACCAGTAACGGCTATCAGAGACCTGGATCTATGTAAGCAAACATGGTATCACAGGAAATCTCTGAATTCCATCCGGCATACACCCATCTATTGCCATACCAAGCATTTCTCATTCTGATTACTGTCCTGGCAGATTGCAAATCCCAGTTAATTGCTGTTTGAGACAAATTAATGAAATGTTGCAATAGGCTAGCGGTCCTAGGCAGCCATCACCCCCTGTCAGAGGCCCCCTCAGAAGTCGACAAGCTTGATAAGTTTAATCGATGTGCTCCTTGCCATTGTCCAATAGTACCATGTAGCTTCATTGATGAACCTGCACATCTGCTGGAGATGGAAAGTTCAGGTTAAGAAAGTACAAATCCAGACCATGTGTTTGTTCCAATCAGTCGAGAGTCAGCCACAGAGTATTCAACTGGTTAGTTGAAACAAAATCTTGGTCTGGATTTGTACTTTCTGGACCGGAATCTCCACCTTTGCTGTTGAGTGCATTGTGGTGTAAATGATGGTGACCTGGCATTGACCTGTGGATGCTGTTGTCTTCCAGCGTCGCTGCCAAGGCATCGCTTTTCGAAAAATCCGCTTCCCCACACCCCCCCGCAGCTGGCAGGTAGGTGGTATATCCCCATCCGCCCTTCTGTTTAATGTCATCTTTTTTCATGATGTAAAACAAAGCATAATTATTTCGGCTGTGATTATGAATTTCATTTTAACTCGTTCCAATCAATGTTTCTTTTTGTACAAAGAAATTTGCAGTACTCTCCAAAATACATCTGAGGCTTTCTTTTTAGCATGACTATCACGGTGAAGTGTACTTGTAGTACGCCAAAGGAGAACTAACATTCAAAATAAAATATTAAATTAGCATACTTGTATCTGTTAGTGCAGAGACCACAGATATGAGTAGTTGGTTATTTTTGCAGGATCGCTGTTAAAATGAAGGTCTTGCACATATTCCTGCAATCTCTTTTCACTTCGCACTTCAGGGATGCTAAGGCGATGTACTCCTGCAAGGCAGAACACAGCCATGAACTGAGCTTCCCCCAGGGGGCACTACTCACGAACGGTATGTCACCACAATCTTCATCAGCCTGTTTGTTGTGGGAAGATTTACCAGATAAAGGTCTAATTATAAGAGCTATGCGGAATATCCATAATTTAAATATCTTTTTTTTTTATATACTGTGAGGTGTCTTCTGAGTAGATATAATATTAAATGAACTTAATATGAACAATATTATTTTTGTGAACAAAATATAAAATTTGGCATGAGGCCAAAAAAAGTTATCTGGATAAACTCTGATTCCAATAGGATGGTTTATTTTATAAAACTATATTTCATTAGGCTTGAGGTCATGAAAGACAAACAGTTGTATCTCTATTTTTTGTGGTAATTAAATGCAGTGATCTATTGCATGTCCGCAAAAATATTTCTATATTTAAACTTAAGCTGATCTTTAAACCAGCCTTACTGAAGTTTAATAATCAGGATTTTATACAGTCATATATATTCAAAGCCATCATCTATTAGCTCTATATTCTTTGTTTTCTGTTCCTCTGGTCAAAACATTGAGTATTATGGAATTACATATTACATGCCGTCTCATTTGTTTGGTGAGTCGCACCATAGCTAACTTAGGTTCTTTCAGAATTTCTTATTTGAATAATTGCAAAGAACAGTAGAACCAGAACACTGGTCTGCCATCAAAGAGAACGACATCCCGTGAAATGCATACATTTTGATCTAATAGCGTTATACCCTGAGCAAGGTACCGCCCCCAAGCATTGCTCCCCGGGCGCTGAATTAGCTGCCCCCTGCTGTGTCACAATTTGTCACATATGGGTTAAATGCAGAGAACACATTTCATTGTTATGCACTGTGTGCTGTGGTGTGTCAACAATGACAACTAATCACTAAATAAATATCTTTGTCGTTTTATTTGTTTGTTTATTTTTGGCTGATCTACATACAGTACATCCTTCTGTGGAACCTGGCTGGCTCCAAGCAACCTATGAAGGAAAAACGGGGCTCGTCCCTGAGAATTATGTCGTCTACCTCTGACAAGTTTTGAAGACAGAGCCAAATAAATACATTTCATGGTATCCATGTTATCAGTTCCCTGTAAACGAGCATTGCAAGATCAGCTTCACGTTTGCACGGCTGCTCTTGTGAACCAGTGCATAGCTAATATGCAATAAGACTGAAAACCTCACCGGCAGAGTAAATTCATTTGCTAACGGTTTGTTTCAGATGGATACGTTAATTTATGAAACCATATGAAATTAAAGATTTGTTACATATTGCAATGTATGCATTTTTAAATGGAGATATCGTTAATACTATACACCTCAAATCTGACCTCAGATTTTCATGTATTTGACGGACTCTAGACACATTTCGTATTCGATGTATACGTCGTATTTTCCACCTGAAAGAGATTAATTGTGCAGTAAGCTATTGCTGTAATTTTCTTTCATTCGTGCATTCTAAGTGAGCCTTGTGAGACGCATGCTGTCGCTGCTAAAGATGGAGGCGCTTGCTGCTTCCTCTAGATCAGACCAAACACATCTGACAAGGCTCCCAAATCACATTTATGTCAGTCACAAGCACCTTTGTCATCTGTATCACACCTCACAGTACAAATGAGTGTTTGATTGGAGATTCATTTAATTGGGATGACATGCTATAGAATGTGTTTCTCAGCGATTTTGCACCGTGACCCAATTGTTACCATGCCAGCTCAGTCACAAACCTATATCAAGTATGGGTCTAAATGAACACTATGGTTAAGTGCGCAGTACACCCTGCAATTTACACCAATCAATGCCTATCGCACAAATCTGATTGGACGTGCCGGTGAATTTTAAATTAAGCAATTGTGGTTTGGCTCCTTGGATTGGTTGAGTGTTCACTAGTTTTGCGCTAAGCATTTGCGGACCCAACACGCATTTATATAGGTTAATCCTAGGATTAGGGCTGGGAAATCTGATCGTGGATCAGCATAGGAGCTTGCTGGCTTTAAAATGCTTACGTTTCCAACTCTGCCTCGCGACCCTGTCAGAACTTGCTGTGACCCACATTTGGCTCGCAACTCACAGGTTGAGAACTGCTGCTGTAGTGGCTTTAAAAAGTCAAAAGAAAAGTTGGTGTGTGTGTGTGTGTGTGTGTGTGTGTGCACATGCTCGTTCACCATATACTCAACAAAAATAGCAAAACACAAAAAAATGGCAGATGTTACAGTGCACTTTTAGCAAACACTGAGGTACGCAGTATATTCCGATTTTTTTCATCCCTTTGTTTTCTGTGCTCAGAAACATGACCAATAGTTAAATCCCTATGGTGACTAAATGTACCATATAAGTGAAAGGTTAATATTTAAGTGATTTTTTTTTATTATTGTTTTAATTCAGGCAAATAAAGTTGTTCAAACGTTCCTGTATACACATGCTATCAATACGGTATTTTTTTTCCAGATTTTTTTCAGCTGAAGGGCATTAATGTGCATTATACCCTTGTTCGGTTCATCACTGATTATTTTATGTTATTATACCTTCCAGAGGCCTGTTGAATTGGATTAATGGACATCAATTCAGTGTACAGAACGCATATATTGTTAATATTCCTGCTACATGTTTTATATCGTTTTTCTTCTTTCTTTGTTCAGTAATTTTATTTTAGTAGTGCACTGGTGCACTAACGTTGTGCATATGGCATCATAGCAAGTAGCACATACTGTAAGAAATATTGATCATTAAATACTGTATATGTAGTTTAGCTGTAAAATGTACGTAAGTGTAGGTAGTAAACTGAAGCAGGCGGTATACCAGCCTACGTACCATTGTGTAAAATGTTTTCTATTTAAATATCTCTTTTTTTTTTATCAACATGTACCCATTTCACCATATGTATTGAAGTGGTACAATATAGAAGTCTTGCTTTCTTGTTTTACAAGTATTAATAAACTGTCCATGGTGATTTTATTATTTTAAAAACTGGTATTATTATAAAAATGTGATAATTGTTGTGATTGTTAAATGCCATAATAATGTTAATATTTTTACTGCATGTTAAACCCCCCATAAATTTTTCGCAAACACTTCTCATTGTACTAAGTATAAAAGAAAGTACAAGATCTCACGTGGCCTGCTTTCTGTTATTCCTTTATTGAAAATGAAGTTTCATAAACCCAAGGAAGACCAAGAATCCAGGACTGTATCTGGCATCCAGATCTTGTGAGAATGTACAATGAACATTATTAATGATGCACCTCATCGATTCAGCTTGGTGGTGTGTGAGGAAAATGTAACAGTTTTAAGAAACAGCACTCTTAGAAAATGTGAATAAACAAATTGATAAATACAATTAATAGTAAAAACAAAAAACATGCATCTTGCAACTGCAAAAATATGCTAATTTACCTTTACAAGCTTATTTTCATCAGTCGACTTTCATTGTAAAGTCTTTCACCTGAAATATGTCTGAATAGCCACACAGCACAAAATATATATATATATGAAAATTAATATCTTATTCTATTATAGCAGGGGTATCAAAAATATATATTTATGTGGTAAGAAAACAAAAAAATTATGATTTGTGTACCTCTTATAATTCAGAACATATTAAATTAACATTGTCATCCTCAATGATTTTGAATTTCTAAAATCTTTTTTTAATTAAATTTTAAATACAGAAAGTGGATGTGAAGCATGTTTAAAAACCTCCTAGGTGAACCTAAAAATCCTGAAGGAGCAACCCAAACTGCTGATCCTCATGCTACACTCTGTATATAACAGACAGTGTACCTGTTACCAGTAATATTTCACATCTCCCTTTTTCATGACAATTTCAGCTTCATTAAACTTTGCATTGGAATCCTACCCCATACACTAGATCCACCCTGGACCTACAGCCCTACATACATTTACCTTTCCTTGTTAAATTTCTTTATTTATATTTTTAAATAGCATTCTTCAGAAGTTCTAGTTTGGCTAGAATAAGTTTCTACATTCAACTGCTCACTGCAAAGTCTCTGGATTATCTTGAGTAACCGGGTCATGATTTCTTGTAAGAGAGATTGCTGCTGTATTTTCTGTAAGTATTTCTGGCGCTCTAATCACCACAGAAAGATACCATTCAGTCCCATTATATTCGAGAGAAGCCTGACATTTCCACTGCCCATATCTCCAAAACTGGGCGGCTCTCGGCAGAACAGCCTAGATGGATAGATAGTACTAAAGCCACTCTAAACATCTCTTATTTTTAGCTTTGGGGTGAACTGCCCCTTATTATCAGCAAACCTGCGGTGTTCGTTAGTGGTCTATTTCTGGTGAGGCATAATGTTTACTTTTATTTAACTCTTTTGATGAAACACAATTGTACACATCTGTCTTGCCAGAAAGTAGCCCTAGCAACCACATTGCTAATCTGTGTAGCCAACGGAATATTTACTTTAGGCCAGATGTCAACTTTCTTAAACCTAATAAAAGATAAAAAAAAATACTATTAACCCAAAACTCGTAAACATGAAACTGTAAAGCTTGGTTCATAACCTATATAGCCAGTTTGATTTTTTTTGTCCAAATTATACTTTCCACTTTAAAATATTCACTGAGTAGTGTAAGGAATTTACACAGTATCTGCCTCTTTCTAATAGTAAAAGTGAAGAAGGATACATAAATGACATTTGGTTATATACACCTATACTTTGGAATACATAATATTACAGGAACAGTGTCTGGTCAAATTTCACATTAATATTCAAAACAAAAAACTTTTTTCAACCTTAAACTTCAGGAAAAATGGAATGCAGGAAAATAAGTAAATATATCTTGCCAGTGGAAGGAAGACTAGGAACCACCCCTCTGCGGTATTTGGAAGTTAATACTTCCTTTGAAATTTTAGAAGAATGCATGCAACCATGTGCCAAGCTGGTCTCCATACGAAGGAAGTTCTGTGTACCGAAGATGCTCAGAAATGTTTGGGCACAATAGACAGTTTCTCTTCCAGTCTTCTAATAAAGTTCTCCAGGTCTCTCGTGCTGTACGGCTTGTCTTCTAGGAGCTCGTAACGTAAACTGCAGATGTCCTGCTTGATCTCTTTGAGTTCTCCTGTAAAAAAAAAAATGTTGCTGAGCAATTTAGGAATGTGTGTTGTACAGTATAACACGTAAAATTAAGAATGGCCATTGAAAACGATAAAATGCATACCTTCATTTACATCATCACTTTCTTTATCAGTTTGTGCTTTGAGAACATATCGTTTTATGAGACGCGTCATTATCTTCTGTGGAACAAAAAGCATTTTCCAATTACATTTTTACACTACAATCTTGACATTACCTATGAAATATTTTTACCATACAGTGCAAACTGGTTGAGCTTGAAAAATGTTACAAGGCTGAATCTATGTAAATAATTCCTTGTGCAGACTATCAATTACCCTGAATCAGAATTCATACTAAATTGGAAGCTAAGACTAGTTCTTGAATTGTGTGTACAAATGAGTTGTGTGAATACATGTCTTCATTCTCACATAATGAATGTCTTCCTTTGTTTCTCAGCACTCAGTGGAAGACATTCCCTAGAAAGCTATGGAACAGAACCAAAATTGGGCTATTATGCTATTGATCACTTATGTTACAATCTACAGGCCCTCAGTTAATATGCTGGTTAAGCTGAATTCATGAACGTGGCAAGTATTACATGATCCTATAAATGCAAAAAATAAAAATAAAATTCACATAAAAGATTATATTTACCTGATACCGGCTTAGAGATGGAGAAGTTCCATCATTTTTTTGACCTTGCTGGATTACACAAGGAAAACATTCAGAACTATCAGAGAATATTTTTCCACAGTGAATATCATGAACTTTCACATTCACAATTCTCATCTTTCAAAAATGTTATGTGTTTCAAGAGTAGGCTTTCTGGGTATATTATAGGCTTTCTGAGTACTTCATAGGCTTTCTGAGTACTTCATAGGCTTTCTGAGTACTTCATAGGCTTACTTAGTACTTCATAGGCTTTCTGCATACTTCATAGGCTTTCTGAGTACTTTATAGGCTTTCTGAGTACTTCGTAGGCTTTCTGAGTACGTCATAGCCTTTCTGAGTACTTTATAGGCTTTCTGAGTACTTCATAGGCTTACTTAGTACTTCATAGGCTTTCTGAGTACTTTCTCTCAGGCTGCATATAGAGGATGTGTGTGTGTGCCCAGTGAGAGAATAGCACCAAACCCAGGGTCTATCCCTGCCTTGTGCCCCATGCCGCCTTGAATAGGCTACAGAATATACTCATAATATTTGGATTTTATTATCAGAAACCGCATGCAGATTAAAAGAGGAAATGTAATTATGTGACATCCACTAATGGAAAGAAATCAGCATTGTGTACACGGGAACATTTCCCAGATATAAACAGACTTGGCAAAAATAGCATCAAAATGTTTCTGGATGCCATATGAATGTAAATGGACTGTCTGAAAGTTGATGTAACGTGATAAGAGGCACTTCATGCTGACATACTTTCTACTCTTTGCATTACACGTAACACTATGGTCAATATATCATTGCTTAATGATTTGAAGACCGTTTCACCTTATTCTCATACCTATATGTTTAACTTAAGTTCTCTGTACTAAAACGAAATAATTGTGGAACATTTTAGGGACCAGGGGCCTATATCACGAAGCAGGACTTCTTGTTGAGCTGGATAACTTGATGGATTTAAGGTAGTCTGAGCTAAATGTAAGTGAACGAAGATAAAGTCCATTTAGCCCAGACTACCTTAAATCTGACTAGTTATCTAGTTAAGCAAGAAATCCTGCTTTGTGAAACAAACCCCAGATAGCAATCAAATCTGGAAAATAAAATTGCAGCATCTACAGATAGAACTCACCTTATTTAGTTCTGCATCAGCTTTCTCCTCCTCTTCATGTTCATGCAACAAGAGACCCTTCACCCACAGAAAGAGGCTAATCACAGATTTAGGGCTGGGGATCAGGTTAAAGGGCACAGGAAGGGTCCTGCCCTCCTCAAAGTACGAGAACCAAAGCTTAGATCTGGCAAATTTCCACTCCACATCAGCATCACCCTACATTCAGCATCGGTGGAAGAGATGGATACATGTTTGGTTCAAATATTTCTGTGCAAACATGAAATAATTGGTGTGCTGAAGATTTATTATAGTTTTATTATAAACACATTTATTTTGTAGAAAGTAAACTGTATTGAACCAATTACGATATAATGTTTCAGATGGCTGTAGTATGCTTTTGAACATGGTGAAGGTGTTAGGGGAAGTTTGACATGCTCCATAGACACACTGTCAGTGGTAGCTAAGGACAGATCTCAGCACCAAGAGACCCTTTTATCTCCAGCCTTAGACTCTCTATGCTCCTGCTCCATGACTCACTCTCCAGGTCTCTCGTATTCACCCGCCTGGCTTCTTTCCAGCATCACCACTTACTCACTGGCTTCTCCCACCCTTTACCTACTTCCCTTTATATGCTGGTTTCTTTACTCCTTCTTTACTCTTACACCTGGATTTGCTGCCCACTTCTGCCCCATATCTCTATTTGCCTTATTTGCTTTGTTCTTTACGACCGGTTACCTGTTTAAACTGGTCTGCATAAGGTTTGCTTTCGGCACTGGTAGGGACCAAACGAGACCAGAACCCCCACCCCCCTGAACTCCCTCAGTAGTAGGAGGCACATGTACAAGCTATCCGTAGCCAAATCTACACCCTTGGGTCTGCAGATAATTAAATTTATACAGGAACAATTTACTGTCTGTTTTCTTCTATGTTCAATTTGAAGGTTATTTATTACTGTATGTATAGTAAAATGAAGGATGCCCCCCCCCACACTCTATATTAATTATAACACAGATTGTCTTATAAGGTGTAAGTACAATGCCAAATCTCTTGGAATTAAATTTCAAATAAAAAATAAAGAGATAAGTGTAGGTCACCTCAATTTCCTGGAAGGAGCTGTTGATCATGGCTATGAGCATGTTGAGCAGAACGACAACCATGGTGACGTTATAAACTCCATACAGGATGTAGCCAGTGTTTTCGATGAACTTGTGTCCATTATTGACAACAACAGATTTCACTTCAGAAAGTCCAAATATTGCCCAAAACAATGTTTTAAAGCTTTCTTCAACTCTACAGCAGAAAAGAAGATTCACATTTTTACATGTTTTCTAAATCATTTACAGTACACTTCAATACAATACTACTGCAACTATACTTCTTATTCATTAAATATTTGGTATAGAATAAGGTTTAGCACAACACAACACTTTTGAGGATAGGAGCTTAAAAGATGGATGGATGTTTACATGGATATAGTTTAGTACCTTAGGTTTAAGAGGAACATCAGCCATTCAAGTGATTTGAAATGTTATCAAAAAGAATTCTAAACATGAAGCAGATGTCTGAATGTAACGACAACCCCAGTGTCCATAAAGTAAAGCAGTTAGATTAAATGTTTTGCCTACAACCAGGTATATAAACATTCAGTAAAACACACCAAATCACGCATACATTGAATACATATTATGAGAAACTGGTCATCTTGCATGGTTTGATGGTAACTCGTTTTTCCAGGAGACATGGACTAACAGAAGTACTATGCACTGAAAAAGTGGGTGTACTGCAGACCCTACCGCATCACAACTTTGCTCATTGCGGTTCTGATATATTGCAGTCAGCAAAATAAATTAAGAGGGATTTCTTTGGGAGTTTTGTGAAAGCCGCCAGTGACATGCAAAGGCCAACAGACAAAAAGTTAATAATAAAATATACATTATATGGACAAAAGTATTGGGACGCACCTCGTAATCATTGAATTCAGATGTTTCATTCCGTCCCATTGCCACAGGTGTATAAAATCAAGCACCTAGCCATGCAGTCAGGTTTACAAACACTTGTGGAAAAATGGGTGGTTCTGAAGAGCTCAGTGAATTTAAACGTGGTACTGTCACAGCAAAATTTCTTTGCTGCTAGATGTTCTACAGTCAACTATTGGTAAGGGCTACTCAAATCATAGTCCTCAAGGGTGAAGCACTGCTGATTTTCCAGCCTTCCCAGAAGAGTGGCAGCTGTTATAGCTGCCAAGGGGGGACCAGCTACATATTAATGCCTATGGATTTAAAATGGGACGTCATAAAAGTTCCTGTGGGTATAAGTGTCCCAGTACTTTTGCCCATATACGCTGATTTGAAGGATTCCAAACATGTTTACGACAGTCTCTCACAGGATACCTCGCAGTAATCTCAATTAATAAACTTCCAATGGGTATTTCTGGTGTTTAAGGAAGCTGTGTGTTCCATTATGTTTATTGGCTTTTATATTGGCTATATAAAGATGGAGATTGAATTCTTTTACTAATGAAATGTAATATGTCGTATTATGGGAACACCTTTTTGCACAATTAGATACCTGATAAAGTAAGAATAATTTAGCATTCCAATTATGGGAGTGTATTATGGACTGATTATTGATGATTGAGTTTTTTTTTACTTCTATTCCTTACTCACGTTGTGAAGGCATCATTCTGCTTAGCTCCCAGGTAGTATGAGTAGAGATTAAACATTCCGATCATGAAGGCTAAAAATACCAGGATGAAAATGACCATGAACTTAAAGATATCTTTTACTGTTCGTCCAAGTGATATCTGCAGGGGCCCCAAGCTCTCATTCGCCGGCAGGATATACGCGATACGAGAGAAGCTCAGGACGACGGCAACCGCGTACAGGGCCTCTGAAACGATCTGCGGGTCGGAGGGAAGCCACTCATTGCGCGCTGCAAAGAAAGACACGCAATTTTAGCCATTTCGTTGTGATGCAAATTTCAGAGACATCTGTATAATTTGCCTCTTATTACCAAAATTGTATTTTAAGATGCGGTTTCCATACCGCATGCTATCATGGCTTCCAGATGTTCAGTCTATCAACAACAAATACTCATTCTGTACAGAGCATAAAATATATTTAAGCTGAAACCCATTTGAACGTTTCAGCTCATAAAAAAAGAGAAATATTTCTAATAAGGAACTCGATAGTTTGTTGGTTGGGCAAAGAATGTGTTTTTTACAAAATAGTAATTTTATTAGAAAATAATAAAAATTATTGCAAGTGTTCAGTGTATATTTTAGGGATGTGAATATTTTTTAAAAGCTAATATCTACGGTGGCCCAGACAGGTCAACGTTCTATCTTCATATAAATAATGATGTCATGGTAAGTAATACTAGTTGTGTCACACATCCCAGATGACTATGCCTAAACTTTCTTTCCTGTATTTTGTGAACTGTTGTGTAAAAAAGCTCATGCCATTTTCTGTTGCATACGCATGCCTTCTGTAAAATAGTTTAGATATTAAATATTCTTCATTTGACATTAATGAGATGCACATGCATGAGTCAGGTTAGAGGCACTTGAATCAATTCAACTATTAATGCTTTATCAACCCAAGATATATCTTTAGAAAATCGTTTCACTCACCTAACCTGTAGTATTCGATTTCAAAGGGCAGTGTTACGTTGGACAGGTCTGTGTAGTGCCTGTCGACATAGTCCTGCGCCGCACACGCATGCCGGAACGCCATAAACCTCGCAATGAATGACGCCACAAATATTGCCAACATTCCAAAATCTAGAAGGTTCCATGGTTCCAAGAGGTATTCCCGTGGCCCCTGTGACCAAATCTCTTTGCATTCTGCCCAGATCATGCCTAAATAAAGAAATATTGATTAATATACATTTTGTACATATTTTTGAAATTTTATAGTGTCTTTTACAGTACAGCAATGCCGTGTTTATGTGTTTACGGTCCTAGTTAAGGCCGCGTGGCTGACAAATTTCATAAAGGGGCCACGCATGACCTTTCCCAACTTAGAGATAAAGCACACAGCAAACAAACATTCCGTCATTCTGTTTTTCATATTCAGTGTTAACTCAAGATATCATTTTTTGAAATTTTATAGTGTCTTTTACAGTGTAGCAATTTTGTGTTTTGTGTTTATGTGTTTACGGTCCTAGTTCATTTTAAGATTAAAATAAATAATAATTTTAATAACTCTCCTTAAATGTTTATCACAAGTATGTTACATTTTATATGAAAAACTGCTGTAGAAGAACTATCAGACAAACCCATTACTGCATCATGCCAGTTATCCAACCACTTCCCAGGCTAGTCATTAAATTTAATACTTATAAATTCTAGTAAAGACTTCTAAGCCATTGAAACCACCACTGATATCAATGAATTACTTAATTTGTACAGTGTTGAAGCTGGTCTAGTTGGTCTATAAATAAAATATACACTATATTCCAATATAATTCCAGGTGAACATCTAGTATTGTAGTCTAAGATAGAAGTGCTAAATCATCTAGTGCTGGTGTACACCCTGTATATTTTGGTTTCTATATATGACCTTTCGGTCATTCTATCACCAAAGTGAAACTTCACAATCAGACCTGCACATGGATCAGTTTGTGATCTGCTGAATATGCAAAGTATACAGCAGTGATATATTATCGGCTTTCTTATTTTAGCCCGATGTCCAGGTCAAAATAAGTGAACAACTAGGTGTCTATATGGGGTACTTCGTCTTTGTGATTCACCAGCGAGTCTTGCCATAAATTCTACAAGTTGCAAGAACTGTCCTAGAAGGACACATCAGTCTTCCACAAAAAGGTCTCCATCACTGCTCAGGAATGTCTTATGAATGAACTTGGGAGCTGGTGACCAGAAAGTGCTCGTCGTACCACGACTGAGTCATAAGAACTTCATTGTGAGAAGCAACCATTTCAGCATGTAAATTTTTTTTCCACTTGTTGAGATCATCCCACCCTCTGAGTCACTGAGATCTTTTAGCCATGGTAATCAAATTAATAGGCAACAAGGTTTGCCCATTATTTTTATGTATAAACCTTAAACATTAATGCCTTATGTTTAATTAACTTAGGGAGCACTGTTATGGAAGTACCTAATTCAAATTAATGTTACATCCATTCAAATTTTTCCTCAATTTTGGTAGTTATACAAATGAATGGATACTCGTGTTTTATTACATTTTAAACTTGCTGTTGCTGCACTTGCTGTTTTTATCCGGCGTAGCTGGTCACGCAGTCACTTGTTACTTGTTGCAATAAAAGTTACATTCAATATAACTGATTAAATGGATAAATGTAAAAAGTAAAAAAAAAAACTTCATTGAGGAGTGTGAAATGGAAGAGGTATGACGAACCAAAGACAGGTGTGAGAAGGGTACTTGACCTATGACCCAGGAAATGATGAGTGTTTCCATCCAGGTGAAGGAGGTGGTCTTCATGCGAAAGAGCTGCTTGGGGTGGTCCTGAACTGTTGTGTTGGGGAGCAGGTCTGTCCCCTCGAAGCGGTCTGCGGCATTAAACACCAGGAGGCCCAGGAAAATGGTGAAGGAGGCCGCATGGCTGACAAATTTCATAAAGGGGCCGCGCATGACCTTTCCCAACTTAGAGATAAAGCACACAGCAATCAAACATTTCGTCATTCTGTTTTTCACATTCAGTGTTAACTCAAGTTATTATTTTTTCATATAATGAAGTATAACTCATTGCTTTAAAGTGTCTGAGCTACAAAAATGTACCAAATAAATGTACCAAATCTAAACAGAGAATGCAATTTACTGACACTCATCATCATGGACTAGAGAAAAATATTGTGCTAGCTAATGGCTCTTGGAGAATTACCTTACTGCAGGGGGCAATCATGTAAACCAGGGCCAGGAAAGGTAGGCCGATGGCCACAGCAAGGGCAACCAGAAATTTGACAGCCATGGTTTGCTGCCGAAGTCCTGATAGGTTCTCATACCAAATCGACACAAGCTGCTGTTGGCAGTTGGGATGGGCAACAAACTATTCAAAAGGAAACAGCACAGGAATTCAAGGTTATTGCTTTCTGAATATTAATGTAACATGTTTTTCTTTATGTTAATTAGTAGTACATGCAGATACAGTATTGAGTTTTATTGATATACCGTGTTGGAATTGATATTGTAATACAACTTAAATAACATGTAGCTATATAATTATCAGCTCAATGTATAGGCAGGTAGCTCATGTTTAACAGTTTTACCTTTTTTTCAGACTGACTGTTTGCAAGGACTGAACTTATTTGCAAAGGCACTTACCTTTTTCACTTCATATTTTATAGCCAGTTTTAGTCGTAGAAGGCTGGGTCGACCAGGTAAATCTGGGCTTTCACCTGTGTCAACATCACCATTCAGTATCGCTTCCACTTCTTCTGTGTTTCGACACAAATCCAAAAGGCCCACAACAAAATCTTTACACTGCAAAGATAATTTCTTGTAATCGTTCTGAAAATACAAAATTTGTCCAGTTAAAATTTCCTTTAATAAAAGTATTATTTTACAAAATAACTATGGTGCCTGATTATACTGTACAGTTACAATGACAACTAAAGACTGTTCAGTGACTTTGCTAACATATATGTTTGGGATTTGTCAGGAACTCTTTTCACAAATCCTAATTTCCTTACCTAAAGCATTGCAGAAAAAGTTAATCACAAACCCAGAGAAATTATGTTTATAAGACAAAAGTTTGTTGTCCATATCCTAGGAAAACCCTTACAGAATATACTCCTTTTTAGAATATACTGTAATGACTAGCATTTATTATAAAGATAAGTGTTTATTTTGTTCTCATGCTCTTATAATAGTTAAAAGGTATTGAGGCAAAAGTGTCGCATTACCGCCGCATTTCTTGCAATGAAGAAAATCTTGCTTGCATATTGCAATAAAGTACCTGCTTGCTAAACTAACAATGCTACTTGCTAACGGTAACAGCTGGGGGGTCCTGTGGGGGTTCTGAGATAGCTATATTGCAATGAAAGATGACAAACAAATAAAGTTATTTAATAAGAGAGGGGGAAACAGTAATGTAGACTGGGCACGCTTCTGGACAAAACTGGAGAATGAGTTTGGTAGGATCATACCAATGAGCCAATAAGTGCCTCCAGACCTAGTAAGAGACAACGGCTGCTGTCCAAGGACACTGAGGAAGGTATTTGGAGTTAGTCCAATGAGTAGCTGTTAAGGAGATAGCGTATTCTCACAGCAACTCTCCTTTTTTACCAGTTAGGATGGTGAACCTGGCGTAGCGTTTGTGCAGGATTTGAGGATAACAATGCGATACACCCACATTTTAACATTGTTCCTAACTCTGTTATTATTCGTTCTTCTATCCCTCCTGCTGCGAAGTGATATTCTGACATTGACCTGGCAAATGAACTGTCTTCTATGCCCGTTCATCCTGATTCACTGCATTGTCTTGCGTTTACATTTCAGGGTAAGCAATGGACCTCAGCTGTCATGCGGCAGGAATATACGGAGTCTCCCTCTGTTTATTTTCGAGAGCTGTCTAAGAATTTGGAGTTCGTCTTTTCAAAAGGGGGGAGCACGTTGGTCCAATATGTATCCAAGACACGCTACAAGATTTGTTGATCTATATAGCTAATATGTCCACAAGGCCACAAAAGGAAAATTACGACTGGTAAAACAGGAAGTTACCTATTTAGGACACATTTTGACTCCTGAGGGAAGAAGGATAGACCCCAAAAACAAACTGAAGCTATTAAACAAATTCCAAAACCTAAAAAAACAGCAATTGCCATCACATATGGGAACTGTGGGTTATTGTAAACCCCATAGATTTTGCAGAGTGCACCCAGCCCTTTTGAGAGATACTGCATAGGAAGGGGCTATATTTGATGGATGTTGCCCAGGTGGACGGGCATGTTCAGTTCCCCAGGTGGATGGGCCTGTTCATTTACCCAGGTGGATGGGCCTGTTCAGTTCCCCAGGTTGATGGGCCTGTTCGGTTCCCCAGGTGGATGGGCCTATTCGGTTGCCCAGGTGGATGGGCCTGTTCGGTTGCCCAGGTGGATGGGCCTGTTCGATTGCCCAGGTGGATGGGCCTGTTCAGTTCTCCAGGTGGATGGGCCTGTTCGGTTCCCCAGGTGGATGGGCCTGTTCGGTTGCCCAGGTGGATGGGCCTGTTCGGTTTCCCAGGTGGAGGGGCCTGTTCAGTTCTCCAGGTGGATGGGCCTGTTCGGTTTCCCAGGTGGATGGACCTGTTCGGTTGCCCAGGTGGATGGGCTTGTTCGGTTCTCCAGGTGGATGGGCCTGTTCGGTTGCCTGGGTGGATGGGCCTGTTCGGTTGCCCGGGTGGATGGGCCCATTCCACATCTTCCTCATCACCAACACAGCAGTCAAAGTCTCCAAAAGGCCCAGTTGGATCCACGACAGCCACTGCCGGAATGTTCTACAGATATTGAGGGACAGGATGCGAGACCGACTCAGGGGACAGCAGTGGCCAGGATGAGAAAAAGATGACATCATAACAGACAGGGTGCATGGGCCACTTCTGGTAACAACGCAAACCAGGATGAGAACCAGACGGCATTGTGATGGAACCCCTGGTGATTGAACACCCTGACATCCCTCAAAGCATTGTAATCTTTGGGATCAGGTCAGGGAACCTATAGGACTGATGCGTACAGCGTTAATCGTGTGTGTGCGTGTGTGTGTGTGTGTGTGTGTGTGTGTGTGTGTGGTGGTGGTGTTTCTGACTCTGTGGACAGTTGTGTTTGGCTGTGTTAAAAGAGGGGACTGTGGAAGAAAAACAGAAAACAATGTTAGTTAGCACAGCTAAATGCAGAGATTCTGTGTAAGGAAAACAGCTTCAAACTTTGTGAAGAAAGCCCAGCCCGGCCACGTTCTAGGCACGTTAAAGCCCAGCCCGGCCACGTTCTAGGCACGTTAAAGCCTAGCCCGGCCACGTTCTAGGCATGTTAAAGCCCACCCCGGCCACGTTCTAGGCACGTTAAAACCCACCCCGGCCACGTTCTAGGCACGTTAAAGCCCAGCCCGGCCACGTTCTAGGCACGTTAAAGCCCACCCCGGCCACGTTCTAGGCACGTTAAAGCCCAGCCCGGCCACGTTCAAGGCACGTTAAAATGTGAACACTGTTGTTCTGGTTTTAGCCAGCTTTCGGCTAAGATTACAAAAAAAACATATAATGTTGTGTGTACCAAACTTAAGACAACAGCTCTCACTAGTTAGATTAAATTATTGGGGATCTGAGTAACGTGATGGCTAATTGGGTTATACTGTTGCTTCATACATCCAGGGATGTGGTTTTAAAGCCCACCCCTGTTTCTGTGGATTACCGCAGGGATATTGTGCGGAGGCAGTCATTAAACAATCGAGGCAACTAAGAATGCATCTTCATTGGCAGCTGGTAAACCATGATGCTATAAGAGATGAAAGTAGTAGGGTCAAAAAATAGCACTTTTCACCGTGGCTTAGCTTTGACTGTTGTCGTTAATCTTTTTAAAGAAAGTTTAAAGGTTAGACTATAAATGTTATTTATGACTCTTTGTTTAATCTTGTAGTTTTAAATGCACGTCTCAGCAGTCATGTGGTTCCAGGATAATGCACATGGGGGGCATGGGAAAGAGGCACTGTACAGTGAATCATAATAATATTAGTGTCTGCAGCTGGGGGAGTGGAGATACTTTCTGTAAGTTTACAGGAGTAACAGATATGCAGCTGCCTGAATGCCCAGCCAAACCGCCATACCATTTTATTTCTAGTCCCATAAAAAAAAGAAAAACAAAAACCGACCATACTCCATTACGCCATTATATAGTGATGTTGCACTTATAGATCAGACAATTTATTGAGTTGAACATATAATAAAGGACCTGTAAGATTTATGTTACCAACATATGCTTCATTCTTATGTGGTACATTTGATACAATGATACTAATTTATGGTGTGCAGTTCAGTTTATGTTTCTGTGTGTCTCCACAATGTGATAAAAACCTGTTATTTTGCCCATGTGGGGACATTTTTTCAGTCCCCATAAGGGAAATCTCCCACATAAGATGAGTCTGAACCGAATCCCGGCCAACTGTTCAGTAATCTCCACGGATCCATAAACCAGATCTGGCCTGGTGTCTTTTTGCACAACAGACCAATACTGATCCGAAACCGGTTTATGGATTGGAAACAGATAAGGACCATATATGGGCCAGATTTACATTGAATGTTACCAGATCTGGCCCGTATCTGCACCAGAGCCTAAAGTGAAATTCAGAGCTCCTATAAACAGGGTCAGTGAGTGGCTCAGTGGGCTAAGTCTCTGTGCTTGTGATCAGAAGGTTGCTGGTTCGAGCCCCAGTCTCAGTAAACTGCCGTGTGTATTAGCTGACCCTGTGTTGAAACCCCTAAAGCACAGAGAGCTCTGGGGGTGTTGGCTGACCCTATATTCTGATGTCTGAGCTATGGAGAATAAGAAGGAATAAGTGAAGATTAAAGCAAATAAGTGTTTATTAAGGTCTCTGTTCCACAGGATGCTGGAGCAGAATTTAAACTTCCATTTATACAGCCACACTTCTCCATAACCTTATCATCAGAGCACAATCTCAGCCAGCATATGGGCCCAATTTACACTGAGTGTCACCAAAGTAGGTCTTTGCTCAAGGGCCCACAGACCAGTAACCATTCCACCACGGCCGGTTGTTATTGCTGGGATCAGGGTTTTGCCCGTAGGAATGATTGGACGGTGTGTATATGTGTGTGTGTGGGGTTTAATTCCGGCTGGAATAAAGAGCGCTTTTCAATAAACTGCTATTGAGAATTCTTGCCACTGCAACTCCAGGTCCAGCCCTTAAGCCCACAGTTACATTATTTAGATAATTAATCATTTATATGAATTTTACTATAAGTTGTGTTCTATGTGTTTCATACTATGTGCTCTGTGCAGGTGATAGCAAGCTGGCTGCAAAGAGCACCCAAGCAGCTGTGGGGTTAAGGGCCTTGCTCATGGACCCACAGACACAGCAAGGCCAGGCTTGAACCCGTGACTTTCTGATCAGAGGCTTAGCCCACTGGGCCACACACTGCCCCCCAAGGAAACTAGATCGATATATTTTTTTTGATGCTGAAGTGAAACTGTTTAACCAAAATAGGTAGATTTTCTTACCTTGAATTCCTTCTCTATATTGGCTAAGACAGCTAGTTCATTGCTTAGCTCCAGGGCTGACAACACAGCATCCTCACTTGATAGCGAAAGGTAGGCGGGGCTTGCCAGACCTTTGTAAGCATTAATTCGTGATCGTGAGTGACTGAATGAGTCATATTTCCTATGGTAGTTGCAGGTTTTGCACTGGCAGAAGTAGTCATGGGGGCGATTGATTTGCGCGCCCTTTCTCAGAAGGATATGGACAATCTCATACTCTTGGCAGTGAGAGGCCAGAATGATAGGCGTTACGTCATGGGAGAAGCGAGTCCCATCCTCATCGTAAGCAAAGAAGTCATCGTGCATTTTTGCCTGGCTGGGACTGGCAGTCAATCTCCAGAAATCAGCGAAGGCTTTGTGTCCTAAAATGGCCTCCACGATTCGCACATATCCTTTACTAATTGCCAGTAACAGAGCATCCCCTATCCGGGCTAAGTTGTCCTTCTTCAGTAGTAGTTCCGTAACTTCCAAATGTTCATTGGCCACAGAAAGCTGCAATGCATTCTGGCCCATGTAGTCCACACAATTGACATTGAGATCTGGCAATTCCTCCAGCATCTTGCGTATTACAGGAATATTTCCATACTCCGCCGCCTCCAGGAAGTGCTCCTCTGTCATGGAGAGACTGTTGTAGTGTTCATTGAAAATGTAGGCAGGTCCACGCCTAACCTTGGCCAGGGACTGCCTGGAGAGGATCTGTCTGTCACTGTTGGTGGGGGGAAAAGAATCAGTTGGGCACTTACAGCAGCGTTTCCCAGTCCAGTCCTCAGGGACCCACGGTCGGTCCATGTTTTTGCTCCCTCCCAGCTCCCAGCCAGACACACCACATTTTTACTGGGAGCTGGGAGAGAGCAAAAACATGGATTGTCTGTGGTCCCCGAGGATCGGACTGGGAAACAGAAACACTGACATACAGTATTGAGTTATGTATTTGAATTAAGTTATTTCTATTCAACTTTGTTAAAACAAATAACTATCCATACCTATTGTATTTTAACATTCCTGAAATCAAGAAATTTTCAGTTCTGCATATTTTAAACCCAACAATGCATTTTTGTAGTCTCCAACTGTATTGTTCTATTCTCAAGTAGTATTTTTTTGTATATAAGGTCATCTGTAGTCAGTACTACCAGATAATGTACTAACATAAGGTAGTGAAATAGCTCTATACAGTATACTACATACAGAAAATGAGTATCAAATGAAAAAAGGGACATCTGAAGAAGTATCACAATACTACTACAATTATTATATCAGTATTATTATGTAAGTGAGAATGTATTAAAACAGACATATTGGTGAAAGTAAAAAAAAATTAAAAATCAACAATTTGTGAGTTTTTCAGAATGTTGTGGTAATTTGGAAATGCCGAAGTTATACCCAGCTACTCTGGAGTGATCGCAGTGCCGCTGTTAACAGTGTAGCAGTAATTTCAGTATAAGACTGACTTCCCCCTACTCAGGTTTTCTCACTGTATCAATCATATTAAACATATTTCTTTAACTTCAAGTTTTTAATATATGAATTACAAGTATGTTCTGAATACATTGTGATTTGAAATGTCTGCAAATATTTAAATACCCAATAATATGGTGCTCTATTTTAGGTCTAATACGTTATTTTGCTTTCATTGTTCAGTTAAAATAGTGAGGCTGTTTTATTACGATAAATATCATTTTAGCATGATAAATAAAATTATTTATTTTTAAGCCTTCGCATTTCTCGTCTTCACTGACCTTAGCCATAGCACCTTTAGAAACTCTTTAGAAACTTTATCACATTATACAATATTTTTGTAAACAGCCAAATGAGTGAACACAATTATTTTTTTTAAAGTAGCAAATGTCTTTTATAGCCAGCATTAAAGCTGACAGCACAGGAATCCACTGTGTATTCTAAACTGCTACATTATTCTAAATAAGTCATCGAAAGTCAGGGTAAATAAGAGGAGGTCTAAATGAAAGATAATAAATGAATTTATTTTAATAACAACGTAAAATTTCCATGTGTCAAAATGTAACATGATTAAAAAACACGTCGTTACATTAACCCTCATAAACATCATCCCTGTTTATATACGATTATATAGTATTACTCAGCATGTACATTGTTGTAACATTGGTCGAAATTTTCCTAGTGGCGTAATTTTCTCACTCAGTAACAAAATTATGGAAAAATAGGAAACATATTCAACGGAGTTAATAAGTAAACGAGATGATGACTCACCGGTGATAGACTCGGTATTTGGTACAGTTTTCTTCCATAAAGTCTGGTCCCATTGGTCCCTGCGGTTATATTTTATTCCCTTTGCCTGTATTCCCAGTTACTGGAAAGCAGTTTTCGTTCGGTTCTATTTTTAAATAATTCATTCAGTCTCGACATGTGGGGTCAGCAGAAAAACGAACATTTCCAATCAGCAGCATCGTGCAGCTTCTCTGCTCCGATATTTCTTTCGGTTTCTAGCCGATAGACGGGACTGTAGTGAGAGCCGCTTCATTTCATATGTAGTATGAACGAATATTTTATTACCGAGAGCTTAACTGAAAAGTATACCTCTTAAATATTGTTTATATGTTACTCTCTTTATTATTTAGCGAAGCACTTTTCTATTTATTTGCGAGGCAAGTTTCTATTTTAACTTCACAAGCTATGAAACGTCTTAGCGATGTGAAATCCATCGTTATATAAACTGGCGTTAGACAAACACATAATATTTGCTTGTGTCCGTTAGCTTTGTCACAAACCTCCCAGCTGCACATAGAAATTTGACCCAAACTATCTCGCGTCTACATAAAACGCAGAGAAATGAATATCATGGGAAATCGTTTTTAAAAACTATAGAACGGTAAATTGAAAAACCATGGAAAGTGATGTTCTTACAAAGATGACTGATAAGCGCTCAGAACTAATGAATCTTCGGTAGGAAAAAAAATCTGTCTGAGGTTGCCATTTATGCAGATTTCCTTCCTTCCATCCATCCATCCATCCATCCATTCTTCCATCCAAAGGGAGGTGTGAGGCAGGGGATACCGATCCATCATGAATTTCAAGTGTTTCATTGGCAACTTCATTGCACAGTTCAGTAATACATCTGCATTAATATTTTTATGAATTAAAGTAGTTAAAGACTAGTTTTTCCTGGCATACAAACTAAATCACAAAGGGAATACATACTTGATTTCTTCTGAAAGAATATTTAAGCAGTTTATTTTGACTTTTTTCGATGATCCATTCATGATGGATAGATTACTTGTCCAGGACCTTTATCATCATATAAGATTGGTGAAGTTTTCACTGGAAACTGCACCAGTGACCCACCTTAATCTCCTTTGTCACTTTTTCACTTCTCTCCTGCCTTTTCTCCCCCTTCCTGTTCCTCTTATCATGGGATACAAATGCTACCTAAAATTTCTTCCACCTTCTACCAAAGTTCTGTTTTCCCTTCTCCTATTCACTATTATTATTCACTTGCTTGCTTGCCAGTGCAGCCCTCACCTCATTTTATCATCACTTTCAGCCTCTGCAGACTCTCTCATTTCTCAATCTTCTAGACCACCCATCGACGACAACTCTAGTGAGATGGAGCTCAAATCCTTTCGCAGAACCAGGTCTGCTCATTACCTTACTACTAGAATCTTATGACTTTCAAAGAAAACTGTGGAATAAAGGCAGCTTAGTCTTAGGAAAGCAGTCATTTCCAGTTTAACTTTACTTACCTGTATGTAATGATTTGTCTGGAAGTTTTCTTATATGTTTGAATTTCAGCACCTTATCAAATAGCCCAGGGGCCTCCGATCACATTAATGTGCCTCTGGATGCAGGTAGGCAGTGGCCCAGAAATTTTTTATATTCATCAGAGTATACTGCAGAATATCCTCTTGAGAAAATGTTATGGAGTAATTTGCTATAAAATATATAGCATTCTCAAAATCTGAAAAAGCTTTTATATATAATATAAAAACTGTTGTGATACACGTACATATAATCACACTCTGGGCTGTTTACCTAAATGTTTGTTACTGGAACGTGCAAGGGGACCAGTGTACCCAGTAAGCATGCAAACTCCCCACACACAGAGCCAGACTTTGCAATTCCTCCTAGAGGCGTTTAAATAAATTGCCTTATTATGGAGCCATGGCAAGAAGCCCAGAATGGAGGCAGCTAAAGGTCATGAAGATGGTTGCATGCACATCGCCATAGTGAAATCCAAATTTATAATACCTATGAACACAAAGAAGTACTGTTTGCAAACAGCTGACGCTGTTTATAGACATGGATAATAAATTATGACAGAAGATTCAAACAGTCACAAACAGGCTGAAGTTTGCTGACTTGCTCCATCATTTTGAATGTCATCATACCCACGTGGGATTACCAGGCCAGGTTCGGTCCGCTTGGGGTCCAGAGAGTAAAAGTCCAGATCAAGATTTTGGTTCATCAAACCAGTTGAGTTCTCTGTGACTGTTTATACTCAACTGGATGGCTGAAACAAAACCTTGGTCCGGACTTTTACTGCCTTGACCTGAATTACCCACCTCTGGTTGGGGAACATGCACTGGCACAGAGCGTTGCTGCACCCACCACACAACAAGACACCTCGGAACCCCGGTTGGCAATCCCCCCAAGCCAAAACATGGTCCAGTCCCATCCTCCAGAAGTGACCATCTGTCTGCCGCAGCCAGGTGTTATGTGGGCGTCCCCTCAGTCCGGTCCGGCCACCGGGGTCCTCAGCAATGAGGATCCCGCGAGCCGGATCACCCTCAGGGAATCGCGCCACATGGCCATAGTGCTGTAACTGATGCTCCCTCACAATGCAGGTAATGTGCCTCATTCGGGACTCCTCTAGCAACCGCTCATTCGACACCAAGTCAAACCAGTGATACCCAAGGATTCTCCGAAGAGACACAGTACCAAAGGAGTCCAGTCTTCATCTCAGCTCACTGGATAGCATCCACGTCTCACAGCAAGACAGAGTGCACCAGGACTCTAAAGACTTGGACCCTGGATCTCATCTTACATTGATATCCAGTTCGCCACACACCCCTTTCCAGCGACCTCATGACCCCCCATGCTCTCCCAATCCATCCACTGACTTCATAGGTGTCACTTCATACTTAAGTACACCATAAGGTCTTAAATTGATTTTCATTTATCACATTGGCAAAGATATTTTTTGGCTCGCATTAATGAAAAGAAGTTATTTTGTGTCATTCATCATCATACTGAGGAAGTAGAAAAATACTGAAAAATACTCTCTATGTTCTCTGTTGAACCCTTGGTGATGAAGGACTGGAAAAAAATATTTTGTATTTCCTTTATTTTGAAATATATACAGTACTGTGTAAAAGTCGTACGCAGTCAAAGAAAATGATATTCAAACAACATTCATGTTGCCATAAATGATGTTTGTTTAAAAGTTTGCTAGTTTAGCCATTTAAAAACCTCTCCTAAAGTCAGTACAGCAAGCGTTTAATACACCAATGTATTTTTTTTTACTTGACCACTTGGCACGTCTCATATACCTAATCATACCTCATTGACTTTTTAAAAGTAATTAATTTAATTGACTTGGCGGTGAAAAATACTGCGTACATGGAGCGGTGATGTAGCCAATCCAGCAGAACATCAGTAAGTTTTTGAAGAATACAAGAAATTATTTTTGTTGTTATTGTTGCTGTTACTCTTAGTTTGCATAGTATGTTCTGAGCAAATATACACTTACTAGCCAAACATTTTCTTCGATTGCCAAAGACTTCTGCACAGTACTGTATGTTTTCTGATATATTGTAGGCTGTTCTCCTAAAGGGCGGCCTTATGCAGATTGGGAACCAGGGTTATATGAAACATGGCATAGCCAAGTGACAAAAAGCAGACACTGAATTCCTTTGGGTCTGAAGTTGGAACTTGCTGTGAACTTGTGTTCTGTTCTCGTAATCTCGTGGTGATGCGTGGGAAAATATTGCAACAGCACTACATCCTGGGGAAGATTGTGCAAAGAAACAAACATCTTTGGTAGTCTGACACATATCTTCTACATTAATTACTTCCAAACACAAAAGGAAAGCCAGCACTCTTATTTTCCAAGACTGATCACATGACGTCACATTCAGCTGAATAGGATATTTTAGGCCTTGAACCGAAAAGTAGAGGAATCATATTTTGGTTATTTTTTACCCTCTTAACTCAGACGTGGATGGGAGACAAACGACAGATCTGAGTGATGTTAGATTAAATCTTATGTACAGGTTCATTACTACAGTCACGTGATGCATAACAATGTTTCGGTCAATGACAGACCACATATGCGACGGTGGTTCAATAAAGCTGTAATGGAGTTTATAGCCATCGTAACGCCAGAGTGCAACGCATTACGCACGTGTTTGTGGCGATACTGCTGCAAGAAAACCTACTGCACTGCCAGTGGATTAAAAGTATAGCCACACTGATAATGATAATAACCCAATACAGTACTGCTTTATTTGCTACACTGTACTTTTTAGCGTTATTTTGGAGCGTACTCTTTCTACTTAGAAAAAAGTTTACTGTAAAACAGTATGCCATTATACATTGCGTCTAACTACATTCTATGACGTTTGAAATCGCTTAACGCATTTCTCAGAACATATCCCCGTCGTTAAACAACGCCTGACTGTATAGCAAAGTAAGTGTGCCTGTGTAAATTTTTCCTAATCAATATCAATTTGCTAAAGGGAGCAACACTAGGTCGTAGTTACGACACCAGCAATAAAACTGTAGCGGCTGTTTGCAGATCTGTTGAGGTACGTCAAACACAAAGGTCATGGGAAGGCAAATGTTTTTGTTTGTTTTTTTTATTACTTAACATAGATGACCATCACAGCTGCAGACAGATTATTTTTGTCCCACTTCCGGAGCCAGCATATATACTCCGCCAAGGTCCCAAGCTGGGTTCCTTGGGGATTTCTCATGATCTCACTGCCACGCAATGTGACACTTACAGTAAAATCCTCCACATCACTCACTCTAGCTCATCTTTAACCTCTTACAAATACAAATTTAATTTCAACATCCTTTGTGCATTATCATCATCCTTGGGGAAATTACGGTAGTTATTGGATTTTCTGCTGAAAAATGAGCTAGATCAAAATGGTGCATGCCTGAGTCATGGTGCTCCAGACATTGGCCCGACGACGGAATCCAACTGGGCTAAAGGCACTGAAAGCATGTAGCTCTGTCTGTGTGCACATCTGAAAAAGTTACTTGTCCTTTAAATGTCTATTCTCTATTCTGTTATTCTATTTTAAATTCGTTGTACGAGCTCTAGGAGTCACAAGACATTTCTCATTTATATGTGTTCCTTTGTATAGTATAATGACAATAAAGTTGTACTGGATTAGATTGGATTGGGTTGGATTGGATTGTGTTTAGGTTGGATTGGAATGGAATGGAATAGATTGAATTGTGTTTGGATTGGATTGGATTGGATTGGAATGGAATGGAATGGATTGGATTGGATTTGATTGGATTGGATTGGATTGGATTGTGTTCGGGTTGGATTGGAATGGAATGAAATGGAATGGAATAGATTGGTTTGGATTAGATTGGCAATATAATGTAGCTCCTCACCTCCAGTTTAATCAGCCCAAGCAATTAGTCAGAACGCTAGAGTTGTTAGATTGTAATCTGCAATGCTCTTAAATGAACACTTCAGTGTGTATTAATCCTGATCAGGCATTGTAGTAACATCACTTCCTTGCAACTTCAGTCAATGAATCAAACCAATTAAACAGAACAATTCATTTGTTGTATCGGAGCAACATGTGTGCACCAATCACAGCTCAAACCAGAACACAGAAATCAGCCCAAAATGGCCACTTAGCTACACAATTATGTTAAACCTACACAATAAAAATACACAGAGTCAAAGTAATACATACCCAGCAGAAGATAAACACAGCAGAGGTAAGAATTTCCGTTCATTGTGGCAATAATTCGACCGACGATCAGATGTTGCAGCTACTATTTTCCGGAGGATATGACAGTGGATCGATGGACAGTCAGATTCCACAATCAACAATTTGCTGGAATTTTAGCAATGAAATTGTTATGTTTTGTTGTACACTAAAGGGACAGAGTCTTCCAGCAAAGCAAGACCTATCTGACTTCCCCTGTTGTTCTAATGATTTTATATGACATACTGTTACACGGATTTTCAATTTGAGACAAGCCTGCACACGCATTTACATGCATGTAACAGTTTTATTACCTTGTAAATAGTCTGTAGGGTTTGCAAACTACCCCGACACGACTGATGTAGCTAATTTTAGGTTTATAATGGAATAATATAGATTTGCCGTAAGATTTCTTGCATGAGTGTGAGAGTCTGAAAGCGTGAGTGTCACGCCAGATGGGTGAGAGTTGGTGACGCTAAATTTATGTCTTAACCCCTGCAGAACTCTACCGTTCACTGGATCCCGCCAACTACTGCACTCCTTGCACCCTTCACTGCAGTACTGTCCTCTCATGACAAACAGGCAGTCTGGCCTTATTATGAGCAGCACTGGTGATCTCTCACCCCCCCCCCCCCCCCAAAAAGGCAGCACTTCCTGATGGCTGGCATTTGCTGCCTCTTCCTGAAGAATCGCAAGACTGTTACGCAAACACAAATTTCAATGACTTGCATTTTTCCTGTGGAAAAAAAAACGTTTTTTTTAAATGTCTCAGCGGCTCACGTGGATCAAATGGCCGATATCTGAAATGTCTGGACTCACAATTTATCACATGGGTGGAGAAATAGTTTGTTATTACTATAAAATCTCTTCTACTCCATCTGAATTTCATCTCCATCTAACATACAAATTACAAACAATCAAATGACTGACATTTTTAAAATACATTTTATGCCATTTATTTCTATTGTTTTAGAAGATATAATCCAAGCAGCCAAAATGCACTAAACTGGCGATGCAGGTGTCCCATCTCTCCATTTCTCCTTGTATATATTACATTGTGGGGACAAATGGGGGTCATATATATGACTTGAGCAGTAGGATAGTGTGTGTGTGTGTGTGTGTTTATTGTGTATATATGTGTAGATATATTACATACATAAATGTCTGTTTTGGGAAGATGTCTTCCAATTATTTATGGTCATGAGCTATAGGTAAAGATCAAAAGTACAAGGTTGTAAGCAGGACAGTCTGGAATGTGGTGTGTCTGTAGGGTTTTTGGTCTCACTCTCCATTGCAAGGCGAGGAGTTCAGAGATCAAGAGGGATCCCGATCCACTGGCAGAGCAGGGATATGATTATATGATTAACTGGGATTATATTTCCCAGATGGCTTGGGAACACCTAAAGGATCCACCCTGGGAAGAGAGGTTTGGTGTGGTACCACCTCAGCCCTCACCAAAAGATGCATTCTTGGACACATTCACCAAACATTCAGAATCAATAAATGATGATATATTTAACAGCAATATGATATCCATGTATTTTAACAAAGATTTATTAAAAACTCTACGATCTTATTAGAAGAAGGTTCTAGAGACAACATTAATAATAAAAAAAATCTTCTTATTAGCAGAAATGGGAACAGGTCCAAGACAGTCGACTCCCTTTGATCTATGACATTACAATGAAGTATTCTCTCTAAAAAATTAAGTACTCCCTCAAAATTCCATCAAACGTTACCAACAAAGTACCCGCCCATGAGTTTTACATTTTACATTCAATTAAACAGACCCATGTTGTGAGTAAATTTGTTTTCCGTCTACAGAGTGACAGCATAACATCAACACACAATTACTGTTTCCATGAAATACAAAATCCATAGTATATTTGGTAAATATCACTACTATTTATAGAAGCATGCTTTCGCGACAAAAAACCGTTAAGTGAATGTTTCCTGGAAATGTACAAAACCAGCAGTATACCAAAAAAAAAAAGAAAAGATGAATTCGTGGTAACATTGTTTAACTCCAGGTCTCCTCCAACTGAAGTCAACAATAACTGAGAAGTAGAAAATTCATAGTCTTAATGCAGAATGTTCATCGCGTTTCACCTTGGCAGCTGTGGATTTAATTTCTTATAGAATCCAAAATGTGCAATACTTTAAAAAACAGTCATACATTTAAATGGGATCCTGCTCTTTTGCATCCAATTAAGTATAAAAAATGGTTTATTCATACTACGCCTGGCTTTGAGGAAACTCCACCAGGTACTGATAGCAATTAGTGTTGTCACATTGTAAACATCTAACTGTAATTAGAATTCTTAGTATTATCCTTAGCAATTTTTAACATACAGAAACCGTTACACCTTAAAAGACAGGCATGTAAACACAGTAATGGATGGTGCATTTATAACACTATATCCAGACTCTAAACACATAAACACTGAATGCAGCCATCTTAACAGAAAAGTTCATATAACGCTACAGACATTGAGTGCCAGCTACAAACTGCACGATCTGTGCTTCAACACAACGACAGAGACAAATCCTAACATTGATTTGTTAGCTTATGAGATCAATAAATATTTGCTGTTGTTCTACTTCACTATGGAAAATAAAACAGTCTTTGGAAGGCAAGATAAAACTCCTGAGGATAATATGTGTTATAGATCTAACATCGAAGCTCAGCTAATTAACCATTATATCATCTTTCAATTCTCCACTTTGTCAAACCCTCAAGCACGTCACAGGCCTCCTGCCTAGTCTCTCTGAATACGGAGCTGCACACATCTGCACAGCCATTAAAGTCATGTCAGTACAATTTCACTGAGCAAATAAAGCTCTTTTCACCAATTTCCTCGCCATAAAGGAAAATTATCTGTAAGTCTGTTTTATTTGTCAAAAAACGTGGGACTAAGGTAACAATAAGTGACAGATCTCTGGAAGCAGGAGGTGACCAGAGGGAGGTTTTAAAGACGCCCACCAATATCTACCCACCAGTCAATGTACATGCTAAATGCAGGAAGGCGAATGAGACAAGAACACACAAAAGATTAAAAAAAATAACAATAATAAAATTCTTTTTGGAGAAAATGACGTTAAACATTACGTAACATGCAAAATTTACAGAGATAATGTAGCAAAATGAGATGAACATAAAAATGTCTGAAGAATAAATGAGGGCTTCATAATAAGAGTCAGCATTCCAGTCACAGAAAGTCTCAGAAATCATTACATTTTAACAATGCAACAGGAATATGATTATACTGTATATCATTAATAAGCAATGGGATGAGACATGGGAACTAAGAACTGCTACAGCAGACGTAAAATAAAACCGAAAGCCCAACTCCCAACTCTCTGGCAGTAGACAGAGAAATATATATAAAAAATATGAAAAGAGATTAAGTAAAAGTTTGTGTTCTATAGAACTTACTAGTATTTAGTTATTTCATCTAAAGTGAGTAAACAGGCACACTTATGATCCACACCCCACATTTGATCTGCAGTTATCTTTCTCATTTTGCTATAATTTGTTTTCAACTGAAAATGCAAAATGTCTTCGAGTGATGGGGAGGAGGGGGGGGGGGATTTTGCGCTCTTCAGAGGTGCTGTGGCAGCAATCTGGTGAAGATGTAGATTTAGCCATAAATGGATGCGGGGAACTGGAGGCCAGCGCGTACCTCTCTCTATAGCCATGTTAGGAAGCTCTCCTTATCGCACTTGGTGGCAGCCAACACGGACTCCATGTCATTAAGTATGTCCGAGCTGAGCGCCTCCTGCAGGCTGGGCATGAGCTCTTCGCTCTCCATCGCCATCCTCTCACTCTCCAGGGTGCCGAAATCCACGCTGGTGCCAGGGATGGCATCCAGATAGTCGGGGAAGCCGCTCTGCTGTGTCGCCATGGGAGTTACAGCGACAGAGTCACCTGTAGCAAACCAAAAAGACACACAGGCATTTTTTAAATCACTATAAGCCCTGTGGTACTATCTTTAAAGAGGGTTTACCCTAAAAAAACTACAACAGGAATTTCATTATTGACCTACTAAAGTTTCTGAAAACAACATTGTTTTCAGTTAAGACACACGTCCTACGCATGTTATCTTTAAGTGAATAATTCCCAAATATACTATAGTAATAATGTTGCATAACATAATTGTAAATGTCAATAAACCCTTTGACAGAATAATGCAGCTCATGGTGTGATATGATTGATGCCTCTTGTGCAAATCAGAGATGGTCCATCGACTATTAATCTTCATGGTGGGAAACACACCTGTCTCCATCTCATCCACACTGTTGAGGAAGTCGTCTGGGGTGCGGGGGACACCGAAACTGCTCACGCTCAAACCGCTGTCTGTACTCTCATCCCTGGAGTGGTGGGTGCCGCTGCAAAGAGAGGCGCACAAAGTCTTATCGTCTTTAAGGAAGATGGGATGGCGAACAAGGCCAGCCAGGAACTGCTGGCAGACAGCTGGCTATCATGTCTCAAGACGATATGGAAACATAAAAGAAACACGGCCACAGAAGCTCAGTGATTCAGAAAACGAACTCGATCAGTCCCAGTTTCATTGTGTTTAGTGTGTCTTTAGCAGACCTTCGCCACTCTTCCTCTCAGTCAGAATCAAACCAACTTTTTTCCCACATTACTTAGACTGACTTGTGCATAATGGTATTTGTATTTACTTGCGTATAAATAAAAGCTGAGAATTTAAAAGAAGTGCAGAAAAACATGTCCATAATTACATGTGAAGAAATGGGACACTAGAATACCACTAGAGGGCACTGTAACGCATTCTGTGAAAAGATCCACAATGGCCAACAGAACATAGCATTCATTTAGCGCGTATAAATCCGGCTTCCATAACTGTCTACTCAATGAAGGAATAGGTGAGCCCAAAGTCTGTCCCAGGAACCTCAGGGCTTGAGGCGAGGTTCACCCTGAATATAATGTCAGTCAATGAGTAGCACGCACTGTGAGAGATTTACAGATACCAGTGTCACTATGACAGATTTACAGACACCATTGTGGCACATTTTTGGACTGTCAAAGGCATACAGCCCGGGGCAAGAATCAAACCCACAGCCCTGAGGGTGTAAGTCCACAATATTGCCTGCTGAATTAAGGTGTCACTTTTTTCTGTTTACTGAAAAGGGAAAATACAAGTCATAACAAACAAGAGTTCTCTCGCCAAAAATAAGTGGTTCAAGACCTTTGGCCTTAAATCTGACTGCCCTGACTTTCTCAACTTCCCTACAAACTTTTCACTACAGATACTGCCCATGCCTTCATCCCTTCTCTTCTTCCAAGCATCTGTGCCTAAGATGGCTGAAACAAAGATTTACCTGTTAAGAAATGGATCTGAACCGTTAGTGGTCAAGGTCCTAGCATCTTGCAACACGCCTGAGGAGGAAGCTGCAATTGGCGCGCTCCCGTCCTGCTCCAGGCTTGCGACAAGTTGGTTCTGGTTCCTCAGTGCTGAAGGTTCCTGGATATTCACATCGAGAAAGCGAAAACGGAGAGACCCGTTGACACAAAGTATCGGGGTGGAATCTTCAGAGTGAAAAAATTCACGGGCGGAAAATGGGACTAAATTATGCCAATCGTTACGAATGAGAAGTATGTGATCTGTGAAGGGTGATGGTAGTTTAGTTTTTAATATCGTGAAAAATCTGGATGTAAATGTGGTTTTTGCTTTTGTGCAGTTTTTAACTAGAATTCATTTATTTGCAAAGAACAACTTACACAAAGTCTTGACATTTAAATATAGAATTTTAAATCGTTCAAAATCACAGAAGTGGTTTATCAGACATGCAGAAGGATATGAATTTACAGGGTTTACCGCTATAACTCCTCCTGTGTGTTAGAGGTAAACCCTGTAATATTCATATCCCTCTGCGTCATTGCACTCCATAAATCTCATAAATCTCTTATATCTATCTCCTTATCCTTGTATAAGCTTGCAATCTCTCAAATATGTATATTTTTAAATTCTACTGCTATATCAATATTTCACATTCTCCTATCTATTTA
>JAODLD010000044.1:7517040-7529392 GCA_026781065.1 Mormyrops boulengeri | reverse complement strand
ACAGCCCGGTGTGGAAAATCAACAACCTACTTAGACAATTAAAAAACTGTACTTTTCCCATTTGCTATATTTTCTGACCCCACTAGATACTGCTCTTAGTTTGCTTTGGGGCGCGCTTTCAGCCCTTTTTTGAACAGAGAGCACCATCTAGTGGGGTCGAAAAAATATAGCAAATGGTTCACGAAGCATCATTTTGACATCATTAATAATCTGGGTTCACCACCTTAATAAAGCAAACACAGGAAGATAATAAAAAAATGGAAAGCTAAGCTCTGACCTGGGTCTGTGCCTGACGCAGCAGTTCTTGGTGCTCATGCCTCAGTCTCTCCTTTTCCATCTGCATCTGCTGAATCCTCACCTGACTCATCCCACTGCCCTGACTCTTGCTGGTTAGCTTCTCGGGGGTGCTCTGGCCGACCCTCTGTGAGCTCAGCACTGAAACACAGAGGGAGCCATGTGGCATGTGAGACATCGTCATTCACAGGTGTCATCTTGTAGCAAATGACTCACTCAGTAGTTTTGTGATACAGTCAGTCCTGCTACAATGCGTGATATTTCACCACAAATCTGTTCTAGCGATAGATACATTAGTACCCAAGTTCACTACAACATCTTATTTCTGTTTGCAAGATTTTTCGTCTGAGAGAAAAACACTGCATGTACTACAATGCAATATGGTCTTAGCCAGAAGCGCTACTTGCACGCAAAAACAGCTATTAATGATAATGATGTCCAATTCGAGAATTAATGATGTTTTTGAACAGATTCGTTTCAGAGAAATGATCTAACCAGTTTTCAAATCTAAAAGAATCTAAAAATTTTGTACATCCATGCATTGCACAGGTCAAGGTCTTAGATTCTAAAAGTATTTGACAGATTATTATAAAAAAAAACCACATCACAACCTTTTTAGCTCACTTACACTTGCTTTTCATAGACTGTCTGTGCCCAGCCTTCAGTGTCCCTGCATACTGCAATCCGCTGTATTTGTGCCGTGTGCACAGCAGCTGCATGGTGGCTATAGCTCACTACTCATGACTAATGATGGCCAAAACAATGTTTCATGAACCATTTGCTGTATTTTCTGACCCCACTAGGTGGTGCTCTCTGTTCAAAAAAGGGTTCAAAGCATGCCCCAAAGTAAACCAAGAGCACCATCTAGTGAAGTCAGAAAATACAGCAAATGGTTCATGAAGCATTGTTTTGGACACTACTTCCGAGACTCGGCAAGTTGGTGAGTCCGGCATGTTCGGTTGAAGAGGTTACTGGACAATTCTCATGAGACAAATAAGACCCATAGGAGATGTTTATGATATAATCTATTAATGTATTATCATTTTTTATTTAATCTGTATATAATTATATTATTGCCCACTTGCTTTTTTTATTTTTTCATTCATTTTTTGTTTGCTGTAGGTTACTAAGTTTTGGAGTCGCATTCCCCCAACCCGATTTTTCCCATTGGATATGTGTAGTTTAGTAGGCGATTTTAGTGAATGTGAAATTTTTCAGGAAGGCATTATTCGCATAGTAGCAGTACTAACTGTACATATGGATTATTGCATACATAAAGTTTAACTCACTTAGAAACATCCTGGTGAATAATGATTCCAGCAAAACCTGCTAAAACACTTAAACCCCAGTATCTAGTGAGCATCACTGATTACTAATATCAAGAAAATACAGCAAAATACTTCACTAGAACTTTTAGTTGCTGCTATATAAAATGTTTTATACTGACAAACTAAAAATGTAATTAAAAATCATTTTTGTGAAATTACCTCAAAGAAAGAATAATTTGGCCTATATTAATATTGACATTATAGTAATATTTACTTTATTTAAATTCTTAAGAAATGTTAAAGATATATAAAAACAAATGTAACACAAATGTTCTATATTTCATAAGTACAAGGCTCTTTTCAAAGGGTCAAACACAAGAATATCATTGCAGGGTAACACAATACTGTAGGTGATATTACTTTAATGTTTCAATATATTTTGTTAATTAAAGAACAGTGATCTCAATTCTAAGTAGACATACTTCGGTACCTTGACAAACCTGCACTGTTTATCAGGTTAAGCTCAAAAGCAACAATATCATAAAATATACAATTAGAAAAACACAGCAAGATATCAAATACAAATGGATAATAATGATACACCTATGAAACAGGTAATCAGCAAGTTTGTTATGAGATACATATTAATAATACGTAATAATTATATATATATATAAAGTGGTATATATGTTTCAAAAGGTTGAAATAATTCACATTAATTCAGAAAAAATTATTACAATGACACTCTGCAGTATGAAAACAAAAATAAAGTTGGGAGATATTCAGTTGTGACATTAAGGAATGTAGTAACCCATGATATGACTGTTCATGTAATTAGCTAATATTAATTACCCAAGAATAAAATGTCTTTACTGTGCATGCAAGAAATAGATGTAATTAAAATGTGATTATTTCCTCATTAGTAAAGCCATTTCCTAGTATTGCTCAGCTATGAAAATTACACAATGAACTGTTTTACCCACTCTAGTACACACTTGCTCTCTCTCACTGAAATAGTATTGAACAAAATCAAATGTTATACTTGATCTATGTAAATACTCATGTCATTTTCAAGAACAGTTTATAGAACCTGTACAATGAATATTTACATTCATGACAACAGAGACACTCCCTTAATTATCCAGGACTCCCCCCCCCCGCCAATAAGTGAGGGGCATACTCATTTTTATGAAGCTCCGTGATCTTTTTTAAATTAAAGACCACAGTGAAAAACTTGCCTGTGGTGGACTGGAAAACAATTTTTAAAACAGTTAACAAAATTCAACAACAAAACTAAAAAAGACAAATTAATACAGAAACAAAACAATATTTCAAAAAATACAATATTGTAATGAGTCATTTAACATTAAGTAAGAGCACAAAGAGGAGATACAATGACGAAAATTGCTCCTTGCCCTTGATTTGATGAGCCGGGTGTCAATCATTGTGCTGCAAAAGCAGGAAGAAACAGAATGTGTGCTAGATGCTGATGTAACAGTGATGCATGTTATCTGAGCAGCGTGCATTATGGGCAGCTTTCAGAAAATAAAATCTTAGTTGACATCCTTTCCACTACTATAAAATGGTATCATTTTAGTTACTCATATTAGATACATAAATGATTAAAAAAAACTTTTGAAATACATGAAAAAATCTGTATTTTTTTCCCACCCTAGACTATGAGCAAGAGCAGGGAAATAAACAAATACTTCACCATAAATTAATTCTTCCAATTACAATATGCAACAGAGAAAAAGACTCAAAACCCCAATACAAGGAATAACTAGCACCTTGAAAGAAATACTCGAAGGAGTGTCCATAAACACAGACTGTAATGCAGCTGTACGGATACATTTTAAGGTACCTTCATAAATCCTTAAAAACCAAGGATTTTGACAGTTAAAAGCTGCGGAATGATTGACACCCGATTCATTCAATCAGTCTCCTGTTTGGAGAATTATTTTTCCCCAAAGATAATTTGCTCCCATAAATGTTATAATGACTGCCGATATTTCAAATCTCAAAAGTCACCATTTTGAAATTGGCAACGCAATAATAATAATAATAATAATTATTATTATTATGATTATTATTATTATTATTATTATTATATTAATGATAATATTAATGCCATTATTATAATAATATTTTTACTACTACTAGTACTACGGTGACATTGCACTTGATGGGGCACAAATAATATAGTATTTTGCGATTACTTGCATTAAGTAACCACAAATTAAATGATCTTATGTTAATTCATCATTAATGAATCATTATGAGTGTTTTATTTCAAGCAGTTTCTATATTTGTTACTGTATCTTAGTTCTGTAAACCTTTGTGAACTACTGAAGGAACATTTAATGAATTACACGAGTAAAATATTGATATCATGTGTGTTCATCATTAATTAATCACTAATGAATCATGACACGTCATCTCGAGTAGTGACTACATTTGTTCATAATTTGTTCACAATTTCTACTTCAGTAATAACTGAATTATTACTAAGTATTTATATCAGCCCTTTCGGTTATTATGTATGCAGAACGAAAGAACGAAAAATGCAATATACAGCTGAAAGTATTTGGTCGAAATGTAACTGCTTTTTCTTAACTAATTTCATGGTTAATATTACAAACACACACGAAGGACAACGTACACTAAGGTAAATGCTATGAAAATCATTTGGGTTTTAGCATAGAGAGCGGCAGTACCAATGCAATACCACTGGTCACCTCCAGAGGTCAGCATAAGGCCATGTGCAGAGATTTCTGAACTTTGTCTTCAAATATGAGTTTGTTTTTTGTTCAACACCTGAATTTTCATCAGCATGCATCATAAACACTTTCTTGCACTGTTGTTCACTCTGATCTATGGCAATGATTTTGTGAATTTCCTTCTAAATTTGCAAAAAAAAAAAATGTATTAAAACTGTAAGTATATATAGCTGTGCTGAAAATTAGCTGCGGACCTTAGATTCTGTATCTGCCAGTAAAATTGAAATCCTTTTGAACCACTTTTATTGTGGCTGTCACTGCAACTTCATTCAAAATTACCTCCTTCAAATTCAGTGAAGTCAGAAATGAATTTTAAGATGAATTTCATAAGCCTGATTTCTATACCTAAACTCATATCATCCCTTGCCCTTCACCAAGTTCATATTATATTTTTGAAATATTACATGGGAATGTGTACATTCTCCTTGTACCGGTGCTTTTTTTTTTGTTATTATATCTTCTCAAAAAATGCTGTGCTGAGGAACACTGACATATTAAACAAAGTGCTTGTGTGTGTTTTGTGCTGTAATACTTTAGCAGTCGTAAAGCAGGCGGTGACCCAGACAACGACATTTCCTGATTGACCAGCCTTCAATCCAAATCCTAACAAGGCTGCACCTTGTGGCTAAACAAATCTTCTCTGTTCCTTCAGGTTCCACTTAATCCTTTCTATGTTTCTATCTTTGCAGCCTCGTCTTCCCCTGCCCCCATGCAGATTCTATATTATCGAAAAGAAAAGTCTGGAACAGTTTAAGAACTGGGAAACAGAAGAGAAACCTTGGCAATGGCTCAGTGCTGCCTGACTCAGGCCTGCGTTCACAGCCGCACACGGGGAACCAGTTACACAGCAGCATTACCAGCACTCCCATTTCCCTTCAGTCAAATACACTCCCATTGTTAAAGTTTGATTAATACACTTGCCAGTAACTGAGGGCTATGAACAAGATGGATGGTCACATTTAGAGACAGTCGCATCAAAGTTTAATTAATATTAAACACGATTATCTATTACATATACATCTCAATATCTCATTGACTTTTTAAACTAAATTAATTAATTAACTGAGCTGGTGGGGAAATGTAACAAACACATGGAATGGCTGAGGTGCCCCTGAGGAGAAGTTTGGGAGCTGAAGCCATGTTCATCTAGCCATTCAGCAGGATATCAGTGACTTTTTAGAAAACAGAAGAGATCCTTCTTAGTTTTTGTTATTCTTAATTTGCATATGTTCTGATGTGAAATTGTGTTTTTTTTCTAATCAAATGCTCACTTACTACCCAGATAAATAGCTTTAAACATTTCATTTCACTGCCTAAGACTTTTGCACAGTACTTCATATCTAATGTTTTTCCACAGAGATAACATAAATATTGAAAACCACAATAAATCAAAACTTACCCAAATCAAAAAAACTCACAGCTAGAAGTGAATTTATGTGAAATTTTTATTCTGAGTGATTTTCTACTCGTATGAATGAGAAGTTAATTCACAGTCACAGGAAGAACCCAGGACTGAGGAGACCTCAGGTGATGAGGATGATCATCCCAGGCATCTGTTCCATATTTTATCCATTTAATTTTAATTTCAACTGGATGTTTTTTAAATGTTTAGTGTGTGAAAATGAAATCCACGCCTCAAAGCACTGCTCCTTGAAAACATTCTTGGTTCTGCCGTGTCTGTTTTTCATTCCATGCGGCTCATTTGATAAAAGGTTATGTATATAAAACAGAGGTGTGAGGCTAATCTTTAAACCCCTTTAAATCATTTTTTATAGGCGGTTTGTTTTGCTTTATGTTTGGATGCAGTCATTATTTAGACAGTTACCTGAATTTTGTATAATTTAAGGATATTAATGGTTGAGCAAAATACAGTTATTAAATTTAACTGAGGAATTTTCTCCCTGTCATTTCTTTAATTTTAAGTTAAGTTTACTTATTCCATGTTGCTGCAAAACACATACAATATGTAAATTGGTCTTTCTCATGAAACATGCTAATCCTCATTCCCTGGTCTAACCCTGCTGTGCATCTGTACGGCTATGTAAGATGCCATAAGACTTAATTCATCTACAAGACTTAAATCACGGTTCCCAGCTATTTTTTTCCTGCAGGGCTAATTCCACCAGCAACATAAGGCCGAGGTGCACTGCCTCCGATGTAATTTGTCGGAGGTGGGGGGGGGGGGGTGTCTCAATTCAATTGCAGTTCAATCTACTAATTGGTGACCACTGCTTTAAAATCATGGTTACTTTAGCACTGCCAAAAGATAGCTATTCACCTTTCTCGATCTTCAGTCAGTGTTTTGTAATTCTGCTCTCGTTTTTATGAATATAACTTCCACAAAGTAGGTGGGAACATTTTCCAAAGTCCAAAGACTAACACTTCCTAAGGTTTGACACATGCATTATTGGCTGTTCTATTTTCATTGTAGTTTGAATGGTCACATACTAAGCATTAGGCTTATACTGGTTGTACACACTGGCAACAGATGCTAGTAAAATGTAGAAATGACTGCTATCTTGCTCTAATACAATATTGTGTTCTTTTTTCTTATCAAATGTAACTTTAAACTAGATTTCTATATGTGTATGTGTTTGTATATATTTTCTTCACTTTTTTTGTGTGTGTGTGCTTTATGACACATGCTAGATCGTGTGTTGGTTAGGGTTTGTGTTTGCAAGGGGGGTTATTGTTCTGTCCTCTTGATGTATGTCTTTATTGTCATTTTGTGTTACTATGTTCATAATGAAAAATTCAATACAACTATTTGGGGGGGAAAAAGAATGTAGAAATGTAATATTCTTTAAAGAATTGCATTTTGCTTTTTGTGGACAGCAATGTAGACGCACAGACTCAGTTTAAAAGGATTTGTGCAATAAATGGTTAATTTAGCTGGCAGATTAAAACAGTTCAGGCTTCAGCAATTTGACCTGTTTAACTAAGGCAGTGGGTAAACATCAAAACTCAGCAGGGGGCTTCAGCGCTACGGCAATCCAGAAAATATGCGAAGGTACCCAAGCCGATTTCCAGCTGAATACACAGAAGAAACAGACAAAACCTAATGGGAAATACTTTTTAGGTTTTTACTAGAAAGATTTTAGTATGAAGGCAAGAAAACAGGGTAATCCTTTGGAATTAAGTGTTTAATAAATTAAAAGAATAAAACAATGAATTTGTATGTATCGTCAAGGCCATTTAGTTACAAAGAGCTGATTTACACTATTTCCCGCCAAACCAATAGTATTTATCTGCGCATCCAGGATCACGTCAAATGATGCAGACTCTGCGGCTACTGACCTGAAAATATACAAATCTAGACTAGAAGTTGAAAGCAATTTGACAGAGTATTGCGCAGCTTCCAAACAATATTCTTAAGAGTCTTGTATAGAAAGACAACAATTTTTTCCCCTCGCTAATTCATACTTTTATACAATATATTTTTATGATTTCTAAATCATCTTTTTAGATTTAAATAAATGGCACCATGAAGAACAGAATGTTATATTTGTATGTTAGCTTATATATGTTGGCTTGTTTCTTTCAATAACTTTCGGAGAGCACAGTCTCACGGCTTAACATTTTTCGTTAGAAAACCTAGGAAAAGCTTAGAAAATAATATACTTTAGCCATAACACTGATGATTGGGTAGGCCATAGTGGGTAAAATGTTATAATTATAACAATAACGACAACAATATTGCTGGGTGAAAAATACATTATAAATTGATAATATGCACCATACAGAAGAGGTCAAACCAAAGCCATTCAGTGTCATTTTTACCTTAGCTTGGTGCCTTGACAATAGCATTCATTAGTCAAGGGTCCATTCACTCATTTGCTTATTTGATGTTATATTCACATTCCACTTGGGACTATATGGAAAGCAATTTTTAAAAGATGAATTCATCAGAGGTCTGAAAATGGAATTCAGCTCACCGATTCGTGAGTCAAGTCGCGGGTCCAACCAGGACGTGCTCTTGTTTTTGTGGTTGATGTAATATATCTCTCCCTCTGGGGTAATAGCCTGTTCCCAACCCTCAGGAAGCGGCCCTGAGACAGAAGTTAGCAGTCAGCTTACTTTCAAGAGACAAAGCTTCAAACCAGCACAGCACAGCAGGCTCGATCATTACTGCACAGCACTCCGGCGACTATTTTTGTCATTATCATCATCCAGTGACACAGTGTAGCACAATGCTGGTGTTGTCATCCAGGGCAGGCATACCACAACTGGAAACGTTGTAACATCTGGTCCCACCCAAGCCCAATGAAGGCAGGTGGTGAGCTGAGGTAAGGTGTTAAAAGTTTTGGCCTTTCACAATGTTCTTAATTTTTACATTGAGAAATATTTAAGGATCTCCACTACATCAAACAAGTGATGGACAGAATGATGCTTCATGAACCATCTCCTGTGTTTTCTGACCCCACTTGATGATGCCGTTGGTTTGTTTCGGGGCACGCTTTATACCCTTTTTTGAAGAGAGAGCGCCATCTATTGGGGTCAAAAAATATAGCAAATGGTTCATGAAGCATAATTTTTTCCATCACTAAATCGAACATATGCAAACACTATCTGGAGTTAAGTTTAAATGAGTAAGTAAGCACTTTAATGCACACTAACTGGGAAACTAAATGGAAAAAACAATCAAGCACAGCACGGCTACTTTAGATCTTGCTCTATCTGCTACCTTTCAATAGCCAACCAAAAGCGTGCAAATGGAGCTATTTATATTTAGGGAGAGATCAACCAAGTACAGATCCATCCATATTTTAACCCCATAGAAACATGTAAAGCAAAGGCTGGCCTCAAAACCCGGCCCCGAATGGTGAAATAAGTGTACTGCCTAGTGAACATTGCCCAACTGTAGATGTGCATGATATGGCAACACAACACGTCACTGATAAGGTGAATGATAGCTTGGTACTAGTGGCTTACCAGTCGCTGAGCTCATGACGGGCAAAGGAGCAGCCGGGTTTGTCTGTAACGTAGCCTTTCGTGGGTCCTGCCAGGTGGTAGTTTTATCCAAGTGGCTGAAATTAATTAGAAAAAAGTATTTTACATGTGATTTAGGGTGCAGACATCTATAAGGAATAGACTTCTGTAGGGTGATAACTGATAATAGCAGTTCAGTGTCTAAAACTTTCTGGTTTCGATATTTCCTTTCTAAATGCACCAACATATTCAGAGAGAAAAAAAGACTAGAAAATGTCCACTACAAAACATAACAAAAAAAAATACTAAAAAATACCTTTTTAATGGATATTTCCTAAGCAATGAGACAGTAGACATGTTTGATCTTACTGACTTATACTATTATCATAAATTTGTCGCTCCATTATTCTCTTTGGCTCACAAACCCATCACAAGAATATTTGAATGTAAGACACTGGGAGTAAATAGAGATGCGCAGTATTTCAATGAAATGTACTTATAATATATATTTAATTATTTTTGAGTATTTTGTAATTTGTATCTTCCTGAACAGAATTAAATCAGATGTAATTTGTAATAAAATACTTTTAGCGACTGTATTTTATGGATTTTGAATACTTTATAAAATATGACTTATTTCTTTATTTTCTGTTAAACTGTCGCCACCAGCTTTACAGACTTTTAAATATTAGCCTATCACCGTCTTTGGCTAGATGCTATCAAATCGCATGACATCCTGCAGGGTCTTGCATGTTCTTCATAAACTTCATTTTGCCATGACCAGTCATCCAAGGAAAGAAGCTGCTTTGGTGCTCAGTGCGATATGCCTCAACGTACAGTCTGTAGTAAAATATACTATCAGATATTGCTCACTGAATGTCATTATAGTACAGAAAAATAGAGCAATTAGCTAACAGCAGTGCTGTGCTCTAGAATGTCTGAATTAACTTGCTGGCCTGTTAGTTGCATTCTAGTTAATTTCAGGTAAACACAGGCATCTTCTGGTTTTTCATATATGGAACCCTTCCCTACTTTTCTAGAAGTTGTGAAAATGCCTTTCTACATTTACATGATACATTTCTGCATTCCTGCATATATATGTGTATATTTATATATCTACATATCTTTCAAAAATATTTTATTGCAAGTATCGCTATATAGCATAGCAATTCCCATATTAATTAAAAGCACAAAACTACTTAGCAAAATTCACTTGTATTTAATTTTTTTATTCATGAACCGTTCATTTTTCAGTTGTTGCAATACAGAAACATACACACAGTAGTATCTCTACTCGCTACTCATTTGCTGTTCAGTTTGTGTATTTGTGTTTCCTATCAAATATGTTTACATGCATACATGTCATCCTGGCTTTAACAGATGTATGATACCTTTTACAACAATCTTCCTGTATTACTCAGATTACCCCAAACACCACTCATGTTTAGCAAACCCCTACAACCAAACTTTGAAAGGAAAAAATGCTTTTTCCGTTATGGCATATAAAAATGAAAATAATTTCACCATTATCGCTAGTAATTTTTAACAGTTTACAGTCTCAATGGCAAATACATTCAAACATGTATTTCACCCACTGTGCAGATTAGTGCTTCTCAACCTGGTCCCCTTGGGGACCTCCAAACAGTCCATGTTTTTGATCCCTCCCAACTCCCTGCCAGACTGTCGACATTTTTGCTCCCTCCCAGCTTCCTGCCAGACAGTCCACATTTTTGCTCCCTCCCAGCTTCCTGCCAGACAGTCCACGTGTTTAGCTCCCTCCCAGCTTCCTGCCAGACAGTCCACATTTTTGCTCCTTCCCAGCTTCATGCCAGTCAGTCCATGTTTTTGCTCCCTCTCAGCACCCTCCCAGACAATCCACATTTGGAACGGATTGGGAAACATTCATGTAGAATAAAGTTTATATCTTAAGTTGTATTTTTAACAAGGGATTAATGTTTATTAACGTTCTGAGAATTCTGAAGTTTTTCCTCACTTGACAATAGTGGGGAATAGAAACAAAACCAAAGTGCAATATTATGGGTGGGAGACCTGAGCCCCTCCAGGATCCCCCTGAATGCAGTTAACAAAATGTCACAACTTACGAACGGATAATTTACATGAGCAGTACTTCAAGGACTTCAATTTCTCTATGGCAATTTGGGTATCCAGAACAATCAATTATTAAGAACAGAATTTGTTTGGTGACCAGAGGTGAATCCTGCCAAAGGCATGATGGGTAATTGCACAGGGCAGCATCTTCAGAGGAAGCTCCGCCCCCACATCCGAGACCCTGGGATTGAACCTGGTGAAGCTTGCCTTCCACTGGCACTGCTGGTGGCCTTAGTCACAGGACAGTAACGGTGGCCTGGTTAACTTTGATATTGATACATTGCATGCAGCTTGTGGGACTAGAGGTGTGGAAGAGCAAAGATTTAGGATTTCTAGGTTTATGGTAGGACAGGTGAAATTAACATGGCAGTATAGTACATCTGCTTCCAAGACAGCGGTCGCTGCTGCATGCAGATTAACATGGCAGTATAGTACATCTGCTTTCAAGATAGCGGTCGCAGCTACTTACAGTGCTACATGCATATTATTACGTGCAATGCTAGATGTGTGTTTTCTCAATAACGATCCCATTATCCGCAGATGGAAAAAAACATCAGTAATCGCCTTCATTTGACCATAAAAATAAAGAAATTAAATACAGTTCATCCGAATACGCTTAAGTTTGTGAAAACCAGTAGGACCAATGAAAACACTTTTTTACAACTTTCAGAACATTCAGCACATCCTCCAATTCCAAGCACAATGATAAAATGATCGTATTAAACAGCAGTTTTCAAGGATGCTGGCAGAAATGCTACAATCAGCAGGAATGAGCCAAACTGGAACAGCTTACAGTAGGAGGACAGTATGTGAAGGAACAGCCTGAGAGCAGTCAGAGCAGCCTGAGAGCAGTCAGGGCAGCCCGAGAGCAGTCAGGGCAGCCCGAGAGCAGCCCGAGAGCAGTCAGGGCAGCCCGAGAGCAGTCAGGGCAGCCCGAGAGCAGCCCGAGAGCAGTCAGGGCAGCCCGAGAGC
>JAODLD010000044.1:7459678-7493702 GCA_026781065.1 Mormyrops boulengeri | reverse complement strand
AAAATATCACGAACACCATGAACAACAGTTTCTGTTCTTTTCAGCTCTTGACCAATGGTGATAGTACTTCACGGGAGTTTGTTGATCCCCCAGGTATGTAAAATGTTCGTTGTGTAATATCTATTATATAGTGTAGAAATTATTCTAAGTTTATTGTACAAAATATGGTTCTTTATAAAATCATACATCGTCTGCACTTTCTGTCAGTCAAGACAAAAGGAATTTCTCTTGACTCACACAGAAAGCAAAAATTACCTTTTACTCATTCAGGGGGTGCTTTTCAATTGCAAGTATGTAATTTTAATGTTCTGTTAAACCTTTTTGTAGTGCTTTTTTTAAAGAGACCTTCACTTTTTACCATCCCTAAGAACGAACAGAAGTTTCCAACAACTGCAGTTTTTGTACAAATTTTCACACGTATTCTATTGTGTGTTTTTATAATGTGAATATATATGTCTTTACAATGGAGTCGTAGTTGCACAGATTGGCCAAAACTTGCTGTTTATGAATCATGTGAATTTGGAAATGATCATATTAGGTTTGCTATTAAATAATTAAAGAAGAGAAGGTGACATGCCATCCAATTTTCTCCTTATTCTTGGAAGCTATGAATTTTGGATGATACTCACTCACACTCACCATGAATTTAATTGCAGTAATAAATGTTTGTTACAGGTTTAGCTAATTTTTACGCTTAACTTGCCAGTTTTATTTGAAGACTAATACTGCTTGTGTGCAGTAATTGTGTAAATGTCGCCGGAGGAGCTGTTCACTTTGAGTAGCAAATTATAATGTGCTCTGTGTCTTCAGTGGTTCATCTTGGCCCAGGGGAAGAACGGTCGGAAGATGCAGTCATGATGAACACGCCTGTGGTGATGTCCGCTTTGGAGATGGGATTTGAGCGGAGTCTGGTTAAACAGACTGTACAGAGTAAGATTCTTACTAGTGGGGAAAACTACAAGACTGTCCAAGAGCTGGTGTCAGATCTACTGAGTGCTGAAGATGAAAAGAGAGAGGAGGAAAAGGAGAGGTTTGCAGAGGAAATGGCCTCAGGTACGATGATCGCTTCTAAGAAAGGCGTACTGAGCCATTTTTGGTGCTGATAAAGGGAGGAACTTGCAGTGCTCGCAAAAAGTTGTGATGTTTGCTCAGTTCGGTAAAAATATTGCAGATTTTATAACAAAAATCAATACTTACAAAATGCTGACAAGTAGTAATGAATTGAAACCCAATTTATAATTGTAAAAGAGCTGTTCTGAGTTCAAAGTTCATTGACAAGAATCATTTGGTAATTTGTAACGCCTTTGCAATAACATAATGCCAAACGTGTGTTTAGTATCCCTTTGGGAGCCAGTGACTACGATTGCACTTCATAGCAAAATGGCTTAAGAACATGAGTCAGTCCAACAAATTGACACTTAAGAAAATGTGGAAGATCTGTGCAGATGTATTAAACATTGCTTCTCATTGGACTTCTGTCATGAAACCAATGAATTTGCAACAATTTTACAAAACTAAGTAACCACCCCAAAACTTTGTGTGAGCACTGTGTATGAGCTGTGGAATTCCCTAATATGTTTCTAAAATTCCGTGGCTTCCCGAAAGTAGGATTGAGCTGATTTAAAAATGCTTTTAAAAAGATGTTATGTATTTTACATTGTTTCCAGATGGCTTCACTTTTTTGAAAAAACACCACATGGCCCTTACTCAGCGTTTGAAGAGCGTTCAAAGCTTGATGGACCACCTTCTGGAGCAGTCTGTCATCCTCCAGAGGGAATATGACACCATCGCCAGTTGCACGTCAGTCAAACAACAGACCAGTCAGCTAATTGACTTGGTGCTGTCCAAAGGCAATGCGGCAGCTGAAGTGTTCCGAAACTGGATCAAAAAGAACGACGTATACCTCTTAAGAGAACTAATGGGTATTTAATTTTTTCAGCTTTCACAAAAAACAATTATTACATCTTGACCACATCACTGTGAATGCATTTTGATGGACACTGATAATCAGTCGTCAGGTAGGCACACTATAATGTGGATTTCAAGTGAAGATCTGGCAGCAACAGTTGATGTTCCTGAGACTTTCAGACTTCTTCTACTCCATCCTGGCTCCAAACAGAAAAGAAAAGAAAAATCTTGCTCTCCTGAATACTATTGTGTAATTGTTCTTCTCACTGCAATTTCAGCCCAGTCAAATGAAGCCGCGTCACCAAGTCAAGATCTTTCAGGTGCGTACAGACTAACGTTATCGTGCAGGATTCTGATTAAAATGTCCAAAAATGCATATTAAAGAAGTGGTGCGATTCCCTGTTCTTTTCTTAACAGATTTGCCTATGGAGGAACAGTTAAGACGACTGCAAGAGGAGCGCACTTGTAAAGTGTGCATGGACAAGGAGGTCAACATAGTCTTCATCCCCTGTGGACATCTGGTGGTGTGCAAAGAATGTGCGCCATCATTACGCAAGTGCCCCATTTGCAGAGGGCTCGTTAAGGGCACTGTTAGAACCTTCCTTTCCTAATCTCTTAAAGCTTATCAAAATTAGCGCATGTAGAGGTAGAACTGATTTTATGGTAATCTTGATAAATCTTCCCGAGTATGTGCTGTGCTCTCTTCCCTGTTCTCCCGCTGATGCTTATTCGTCCTCTGCATGTCTGGTTTTTTTTTTTTTTTGCACAGTAAATATGATTCTCCGAAGTCCTATATGCACGTTTTTTCTAAACGCATTTAAACTTTCTAAGCAATTTTTTTTTTTTTTTGTTTCCTGGCAAAACAAACTAATGTGCTGTAACATTGTGACTAAATATGATGCCACAGATAGTCTTCCTGAAAAAGTGAGCTGTTTGATTTGTGTGTTGTAGTAGGAACGTGTTGATTTTGTTTGTCATGTAGTACTGACTGAAGATTAATTGCCAGGAAACAAAGTGAAATACAAACCTGCTTCTTCAAGGAAGTTTAGTTGTAATTAGAGCCAAGTGTGTTTTTATTTGTTTGAAAAAACAAACCTGATTACATCCTTCAGTGCTTTTTGATTCGGAATATATATGTTACAAAATTAATAACAAATTGTTATACCCGAGCCAACAGCAGATGGTAAAGGTAGGTATAGAACTGCTTTCTTCTGCTTTGACTTTCCAGATTTACTTTTTAGTCTATACCGTAAATCTAAACTATATACTGTACTTACTTAGGGGAATTTTAGATTAATAGAAACACAAGTCTCAATTCATTCTTTTAAATATGTATTAAAAAAAACTTGTGTAGTGTAAATGACAGATGGGGGGGGGGGGGAATGCATACGTATAGTGTATAATTAGATTACTCAAATCGTACAAATCTTTTGTCCAGTATGTCTGTATACAGTGCTTTAGGAGGGATCCCCCTTTTCTTATTTCTTTGCTGTTGATGTAAACTCTTATGTCTTAAAATACACCATGATGCAGCCACCTTCTGAAAGGGCACAGCCGTCCCCAGCGGCACAAGCACGAGGTTTGGCCATGTCTTGGATGGCATGTCGGTAGCTTAACGCATACTTAGTTATCAGTTGATTTGATTTTCCATCTATATGGAATCTGCCTGAAAGGGGTGTTCTTGTAGACCATTGGCTTTGCTCCTGTCCCAATTTTAAGGGCAATTTAATGCTGCATTGTAATAGAAGATGTTGATTTTCAATTTAAATGGCATCTTAAATTTTACAAATTTAAGCAACTGGGTTTTAGTAAAATATGCTTAATTTCTGGACTAGTGTACCATTTTTAGCAACACTTGCATTAATGATTAGCCGACTTCAGAAAATATTCTCAGTAAGTCATGAATGGGCTTGAATACCTAGTAACACCAAGGCTAAATATTCTGCATAAAGTCAGTGTAATAGCAACTAGCTGTTATGGAATGTTATGATCACAACTTGTATATGCTGTGAAATTTACTATTGTAAGAGGACAGAGTCCTGCACCACCTCTTCAGTCACGCGTCCTTCATTTACAGGCAGGGGGGGGACTTTTTACCTGTGTATCCAGTATATTATCTATTTATCTGTAGAAATAATAGCAATCCTTGAAAAATTATACATGTTCCTTATATACTTCAAGGATACATAAAATTTATGAGCGACTAAACGAGTAAGTAGTAGGGAAATTACTAATACTAGACTGGTGTATTTAACGTTCTAAATATATTGCAATAGTTTGATGTATACTCGGGGGGAAGAACCATTAAGAGCTTTAATGACCAGTCCCCTAAAATTTCATAGGTAGCCACACCAAAGAGGATATTTTTTTTAGTTTTCTAATTTTAGGCAAGCTGTAGTTTCCTTAACTATCTACCAAAGAGGATATTCTGGATAATAAATGCTTCTGGCTAATATCCAACGTATTTCACTTAATCATTGCATTATCAAACTGTCTTTTTTTTCGTTGCACAGGCAGCTATATTAATTATAGAATAGCTGTGAACACTGCTGCCTTGGCTTAACTGAAGGGTAGCTGGCGATATCACCGCCTTGGATGGATATAAAATCCTTCTATTTCATTGAGGAATAAGTATGTAATCTTTCAGTGTACTACTACATTTTTGGCTGTTTTAAGTGTGTATGAATTAAATATGTCTGTTTCAATTATATACATTGCATGTATAAAAATCAAAAGCAGAGCCAGGAAGCTTTCACTACTAGAAAAGTATTTGGATTGTGGGCATATAAAATATTTCTGAATACATTCTGCAATTAAAAAATATGGTGTATCCCCATTTCTAGATAATTTTGCAACAAAAGTCCAAAATGATGAGAAAATGACAAATGGACCATTCTGAACAAATTTATAAAGTACTTATCTTTAAAGAAGTTTTCTGAGGAAAGTGTCTTTGGGAACAGTAAGTGGAAAAAGACTATAATTTACAGTGCCTGCCTAAAACTACTGAACGGACAGTCTCTAGATTGGAGACTGTATTCATTGCCTTTGTTATATATATACACATCTTTAAAGCATTTGGAATCAAAGTTCACGTTTTTTATGAAAACTCAAAGAAGTTGCAAAATGAATAGAAAATATAGTCCAAGAGCATTGTCAGAAATTTAGATTTGCATTTAGAAAGATTGTTTCAGACTTGGCTTTCGTCAAAGACTGCTCCACCGGCGGTACCCACGGCCTTGCAGACCTTAGGCATTCTAGCAGTCAGCTTGCAGAAATAATCTGCAGATATTAAGCCCCTGTGCTTCCTGAAGCACCTTCCACAAGATAGATTTTCTTGATGGGCTTTTTTTTATCTTACCATGCCTCCCAATAGGGTTCAGACCTGGTAACTGCGCTGGCCACTCCATTGCAGACAGAATACTAGCTTTCTGCCTCTTCCCTTAACAGGTCTTGCATAATTTGGAGCAGTGCTTTAGGTGATGATAGTAGGATGAAATTGCAAAATAGAATGATGGCCTTCGTTTAATATTCCTTTTACCCTGTACCAAAGCACGCCCAGACCATCACATCTCCTCCACCATGCTTGACCAGTGGTGTAAGACACTCCTCCAGCATCTTTTCATTTCTTCTCCACCTCACAGATGTTCTCTGATCCGAAGAGCTCATATTTTTGAGCAAGATTTGTTGGTTCATAACAGCTCTCCCCAGTCGTGCTTCATCCAAAGTCTTTTCTTTTAGCCAATTTTAATCTTTTCCTTTTATTGGGCTCAGATGTAGCTTTTCCTTTGAAACTGTCCAGAAGGCCAACATTGGGGAGTCGCTTCTTCACTGGTGAAGATGCCACTAGTGTTTTGTGGGCACTATTTAATAAAGCTGGCAGCTGAGGACCTGTGAGATGTCTTTCTCAAACTAGAGGCTGGTGGTTTTTTTTTCCTGCACAGTTGTGCATCAGGCCTCCCACTTCTCCTATCCCACTTAATACACAGATTAATATCTTTAAACTATTCTTTTGACTGCCTAAGACTTCTGCACAGTGAATATCCATCCTTTCTTTAAACAGTGCTGGATGATGCAAGTTTGAAACGTCTCTTACAATGCATAGAATTTCCAGGAATTCCCAGGTTGGCCTGAGGCCTCTCCACCCAATGGGGGTGTACACAGAACAGCTCTTGTGGAGTGGAATTCCAGTGTGAGATTCCCAAACCATATCCTTCCAGTTACAGCTGTATCCATGAAAATCACAAACAGGACAGTGGTCAAGACAACCCTTGACGCTACACACTAAATGACCGTGACATTGTGTCAAGTTCATACAGGAACCAAACACCATGCAGACGTGCTCCTGGGACCCAGCATTCACACACTGTCTCGATGTTTAAAAATGGGGACCACCAATTCAGAGCTACTCCACCTGCCTTCCATGCAGTGTCTGTACGTTACAGATATTCTGTATTTTGTACAGAAGTTCAATGACAGTTCACCGCTTAAATCCAGAAGGCCATCTCCAAAACGATTAACCATTAATTATGCAAGAAAAAGGTTTCAACTGTACCACGATACGATATTCAAATTGAAGATGGTATGAATGTTCATAATCATGATTCAATATTTTATTGATATCGCCCAGCCCTTTCTCCAGTCATAATGAACTTTATTCATTCACTCTACACAATTCTGTCTTCACAAGGTGTATAGTCTTTGCACTTTGTCTTGAGAATGCATATCTATGCACTAAATGTTCCTTCACTGAGTTGACTTGGCTGCTACTTAATAATTGCACTATTTAAGAGCCCTCTAATTTATTATGTCATATATATAGTTCATATTCATGTAGTTTTATATTTCTACTACAATTATTACTATGTACATACATACACATACATAATTACATGTTTAATTATATCTATCATCATTACTGCTACTGTTAAAATTAATTACCATATAACACACATTACCCAGTTGCCAATCTAGTGTTTATTACTTTTCTGTATTTACCTTTGCTAATTGTAATGTCTTCTTAAAGCACCACCAAGGCAAATTCCTCATATGGAAACATACTTGGTTAATAAAAAGGATTCTGATTCACCCACTTTGTCTAGGGCTGAATCAGCTGTTTGGCAAGCCGATGCCAGCAAAGTATCAATAATAAAATCGACAGTAACACGTTTTAATATATTCCAAATATATTTTTAAAAATTCTGTATTATTTCTTGCATATAAGGTCAATTTTGAAACCTTAGAAACACATTTTCAGTTCATGACAGAGGTAGTATTTTATGAGAACTTAGTATCATGTATTTTTCATAGTTCATGAAAATAAAAATTTAAAAAACTACATGTGTTTTTATAAATAGTGAATACATTGAGTGAGTCTCTGTAAAAATAAATATGTTCTAGATGTCCAGATCCTGGAGGTTCCCCCAGCTTGCACCTACTTTAACTTTGACATGTAGTTTTACGTACAGTTTCATTACTGATTCCATTTCCTTCTTCACAATCTGAGCTACCTGAAACAGAAAATAAAAACCTTACACATTTCAATACGCAAAACCCCTTACGGTAATAGTAATCTACAATAACAAAACCCAGGCAGGGAATATACAACAGGCCTAGTTTCAGCTTCAGATACACTTTATATATTTACATCACATATATTAGCTTTATCCAATAGGACATTGAGAATGTTGTGGCCCTTGCTCAAGGGCCCAATGGTGAAATCACTATCGACCACAGGCTTTAAAACAGAACAAAATCATAACCCAGAGTGTCACATTTTCACATTCGGATGGATCTTCCATATTCACGAGTAAAGCAGAACACAGATTAGTTTTAGGTGTGTGCCAGTGTACCTGAATGACATCCTCTTCTGACACCTCATAGATGAGCTCATCGTGCAGCTGCAGAATGAAGAAGCCCCCCCGGTAGGGTGTGGGCAGAGCTCGGCCTTGTCTGTTGGCTGGAACATGACAAAACACAAGCAAGTGAAGTGAACTTAAATCCAGGCTACAATGAATCTGTGTGTGACAGAGATACCGCAGGTCTTTTCTTCCATCTGCCATCAGACTTTACTACAAACCATAAGCACATACCTAATCCTATGCTCATATACTCCCACACATCTATCAAGACAGTGTTCTGTTACAATATTCCATTTTTGCTGCTAACGTGTATATACATATACATATTTATTCATCAATCAATATAATCTACATTACATTTATACTTTATTTTTTCAGCATATTGTACCATTTTTGATTACCGTATCGTATGTATTGTATTTATTATTTTCTCTTGTTTAATATTACTGCTATTGCTTAAGGACTTTCTGCATTCTCCTTATTTCTGTTGTACTGTCCACTTTGCTGCTATAAAATGCAAATGTCCCACCTGTGGGACTAATAAAGGCTAATAAATCTCATCTTATCTTATCTAGGAAGGTGAGGAGAACATATGCGAGGTCGATACAATACTGACACACACATAACCAAAGTACCAGCATTAGCTCCCCGTCACCTCTTTTTGGTACATGCTGGTGTGACCTCGGCACACTGGGAAAGGTCCCCTCCAGGCGGCGCTGTATGTTAACAGTGGCTGACTTCACAATGTCGGCAGCAGAGCCCTGAACCGTAGTGTTGACCGCCTGGCGCTCCGCCTACAAAGAGAGGAAAGAGTGCCTTCAACAAAAAGCTTCGGATACAAAATGTATTTTCAGGTTTAGTTATTTGGAGTAAATACCTACATGAGACCTAAGGTATACATTTGAGTCTTTTATTGCTGGCAGAAATCTCTTCCTGCCAAGTATTGTCTGAATGTAGCCGTTTTTCTCGCAGTTCTTCACAGTGTCTCGCAAGAAGGCCTGTATTCCTTAAGTAGGAAAATTGAGATTTCAGTATAGCCCTGTGTCTGATTTCGTATTAGGCCTAACCTTTTGTTTCAACCTGTATTAACTTTTGAAAGTCAGAATTTGGACCATCCCATGGAAAAATTAAAAAGGCCAACTTAAATAAATAAATCGTTACAAGTTTTTCAGTTATGCTGAATGCCCAGTTTACCTGTGTATCTGGACTTGAATGATTCTATGTAACTAGCAGCGTCGTTTTCATCAATGTCCATTTGCTCTCCCAGTGATTTTGCTCCCATACCATAGATTATTCCGTAACAAATCTATGGAGAAAAGAAAAAAGACACACAGTTAGGGTCTCTTTAAGGATACACAAAGAGATGATGATTCTGGGGAACTCACCTGCTTTGCTTGTTGTCGAAGGGTATCGGTGACGGATTCTGGGTCTATCATTTTCCACTCGGCAGCAATGTTTCTGAAGACATCTGCTCCGCTGTTTAAGACCTGGATGAGGCGTCGGTCACAGGAAAGATGAGCCAAAATGCGTAGCTCCAGCTGTGAGTAGTCGGCAGCCAAGATCAGCCCACCTAAAACACAGCCATAACTAATTATTGCCTACCACTACATCCATCCATGTGACCAACTTCCAGCTGCTTATCCAGCACTGGGTCACGGTAAGCTTATTCCAGGAAGCATAGGGCACAAGGTAGGGGAGCCCCCAGGACACGATGCCAGTTCATTGCAAAAAGGTAATGATATTATCAGTAATCAACAATATCGGACCAGTAACCCACTGTCAACATCTAACAGTCTTTGTCAGTGAGGTAGGCTTTTAGTCTACACACACAAAGCACGATCAACATTAATGATGTGGCTTTCATTCAGCCTTCTAGCCTAAGCAGAAGAGGAAAAACACATTGTTATTGGTTTTCCTCGTATCTCCTCATGCGGTACATGAAGGTATCAATGTACGTAAACGTCGGTCATAATGGTGGTACACAACTAGGGCTTACCCTGAGTTTCTGAACCACTACTTTAGACAGTTTTAGGCAAGTCTGTGACACATTTAAGTCATGACTAAATCTAGAGCCTTAAAAACTATCAAGCTGCACAAATCAACCACCAGGATCAGCATTTGATCAGTTTCATGCAGGAAGCATTTGGTCTTGTTAACATGTCTTTTTGACATCCTCACTGTTCAAAAAAAAAAAAAACCTTGTTCTGCGTCATGCGTGCCGTGAGGCAGCCTGCCGCTTTGCCGCGGTACCCTTACCCATGAAGGGCACGAAGGTGTGCCGCATGCTGACAAAAAACGGCAGCTCCCCTTCACCAGCTTTGGCTGGGGGCACCGCTCTACTCCTTTAAGAGAACACAAGATGAAAGATTTTGTTAGATAAGGGTGTATAAATTCTCATCTCCCTGCATTTCTTTTGCGGCTTCAGCTAGTAGGTTTACCGTGACACTTCTGAACTGCACTGGGATGGAGCAGCGATGGCTGGGATCTGAATTTCAAAATCCTTCGGCACATTCTGAATATTGGGCTCAACGAAGCTTACTCTGCCTGCGGTGGTGAAACAATTATAATAATCGTCTTGCATTCCGACTGGAGAGTTTTACTGTTTATTTACTGTTAATGAGACTTTTAAGAATGTTATGATTATACCTGTAGCTGTGTGAGTCTGAGAGATGGGATATATTCTATCCATTTTCAGGGCATCGTGCCAGCGTTTCTGTCTTTGCAAGGGAAAGACCACTTTACTTAAAGCGTTTGTGATTCTTCTCCACTCAAGAATCACACCAGGCAGAGGATGGACAGATCTCAGCTTCTCCAAAACATTCTGAAGGAAAAAAGGGAAAGTTAACAATTCATTGCTAAATGACTGCTGTAAGCCAAACCTTGAACCAGGCACTGCATGGATGTTCAACTAAATATTTCTGAAAAATAATTTTGGTACCTTAAAAAGCAATATATTTATGAACAGGGGCAATGCTGCCAGGACAAATTAGTACATACAGGAATGCCTGACCAATAAAGTGAATTCTGATACTTACTTATATGGATCTCCAAGTTCTTATAATGTACATTTGAGACATAAGACAATAAAAAAGCAGAGTTTAAGCCATATTATTCTAACCCTTTCAAAGGAAATTCCATCAGTTTTTGGGGTTAACTTAAGGTAAAATACTATCCCAAATCACAGACATTATATGCACTGATCTAAGCCTGATTTAGAGCTTGTGGTTTGGCCCTGTAAATTTTCAAAGGAAGATTTAAGCATCAGTTTTCAAATGGAATTTCCACTTGAAATACTTTGATGATATGAATGTAGATGACAAAGAAAATTAACAGTTATGTGTGCATGCAAAACAGCTGTTAGAAGGGATTCAAAAATGCTAGTGATCTTGATTTAGTTAAGCTATTTTAGTCCAAAAGAAAGAAATAATCCTTGTGTAAAATAAGCTTTATATTAATTCTCCAAAGAACACACCATAAAAATGGCATGTGTTCATTATGGCTTTTATTTATCACTGTGGTGGGTTGCAGTTGAAACAGGCCACTTCAAATAGGGCCAGGAAAATAGACTGGATAAATTCTCTGGAAAAATATTAAGTTAGTGAAGAGCTTTCATATTTTGGAGTTGCACTTCTGGGTAATCCGACACAGTAAGACACAGCAAGTCCTGATTCTGACTGCATGTCACTGGCGTATGAATACTGAAAACTTAAGTGGGTTACTGATTTAACTGAGGTACATACAATTATACAGATAAATGATATTTCTGAGAAGCCCAGTGATCATGACAATAATATATACAGTATTCTCGTTAGTTCTTGCAGGAAATGCATTTAAAAATCTTAAAATATATCTGTAGTCCTGGAACATTTTTTTCTGCGCTCCAGTTCCGCCTAATACGACTTCTGGTCGCTACTCCCGCCGCGCAGCAGCGTAGCGTGCGTACTCCCAGCATCCTAGTTCTTAGTACTTGCGTATACCCTTAAAATGATGTTGAATAACGACTTACGAACATTTCAAGTTATGAACGGCCGTTCAGAACGTACCTCGTTTGTAAGTAGAGGAGCGTCTGTACCTCAAAATAACAAACATATAATAAATAGTACATTATTGATCCCTGTGGGTAAACACCTTTTACACTGTCTCCGACGTTGCTCTCTGTAGGTGAGAACAAGCTGGCTGCAAAGGGCCACCTATTGCAGCTGGGGGTTAAGGGCCTTGCTCACGGACCTGCAGATGTGCTGAGGCTGGGCTCGAACCGGCAGCCTTCTGATTCCAGCCACAGAGGCTTAGCCCACAATAAATTGGGCAGTGGTAAGAATACTATCAGGTAAGAATAGTATCATTTTATCAGTCAGAATAATAATTTTGTCAGCCTTTGCTGTATGTAAAATGGATGCGCTAAACTGACATTAAGATTAGAGACACCATCCTCTCCTGTCCTGCCTCATCCCTGCCTCAGCATTCGCTCTCGCGGGAAATCTCCATCCTGTCCTGCCTCAGCATTCGCTCTCGCGGGAAATCTCCATCCTGTCCTGCCTCAGCATTCGCTCTCGCGGGAAGTCTCCCTCCTTTCCTGCCTCAGCATTCGCTCTCGCGGGAAGTCTCCATCCTGTCCTGGGCCTTCCCTGCCTCTGGAAGCTCCCACTCCAGCTGTCACCTTTTACATGCAAATTCACTCACAACATCTACACACAGTACCTTTGGGGGACTGTCTTTGGGGGTATAAAGGGGGTAAAGGACTGTCCTTAATTTGTATTTCAGCTGCCTTTCAGTATCCAGTGTATTTCTACATTTTATTACATTACATTATTTTTGCTGTTCAATAAACCCTCGTTTTGCTGAAATGAGACTCTGCAAGTGGATTCCTCAGACAGTCATTACCTTTGTGGTACTGAACTCCTTGGTTAATCTACCTCTCTTCCCCATAGTCGCACGCCTGTTGTAGCCCAAAGTTTTTTTATTCTTCTGCATATTCAGGTCTCCATTTGGTGGAAGCTTTAATTCCAAAAACAAAACCTGAAGGAAACATGCAAAAAAAATAATAATCTTTTTTTAACATAAAATTTATAAAACATGAGCAGAGTAACGGCGAAAATAAATTAACTGCTTACTTCAAAGTTTAATACCACTTACAGTTAAATTCCACATCTAAACTACAGTTGTTCGGTGCTTGCTAACCTCAGCGATGTCTTCAGGATTGGTGAGCGAGAACCTGTGCCCAGCTAGCTGGTAGGCCTGCGATTCCAGAGTGCTGAGCTTGGCTTGCATCACGTGTCTCTGCGAATCACACTCCGAAGTGCTGAAGCCAAGGCCATTCAGCTCAAGCAGCACGAGGCAGTACTGTGTGGGCATCTCCACTGAACGGAAGACACCTATCAAAGACATTCAGAGCACCCGTGACCTACTGAAGACCCACCGAGTAAGGATAAAGAACAGGCACCCCCACCATTTAGGCGGCAAATCCATTTCCAGAATCTCTTTCATTGTTTACAACTGTGGTGCGCTGTAAACGTTGAGCTAAAATTATTTGCTTACCACGGCAAAACATTTTTCTATAGCAGTTATATTTTACCATAACATATTCTCTTAGCAGATATTGCTAATCAATGTTATCTAAAATAGCCATAAACCACCAAAGTAGCTAAGGTTGATTACGTTAAAGCTTAAGATTTTCAAGTCTGCATTCAAGTCACATTTCATTGACAACTATGCCACCAGCTATCCATAACAACTCTTATTGTCTATTGATAGTTATAAACAAGTAAAGAACGTCAACACGGTTGTACCCCTTTCTGCAGAACATGTGAAATTCACAAAACGAAATAAAGTCGCCACCTAGCAGGTCCTCTTTTTCAAGGAGGGCACAGAGCTGAGTCATGATGTCATACACAAGCACAGACTCAATGGCTGCTCTGTAGCGCCCCGAGTGGCTGCTGTCTGCACACATTCCCAGACTCTGAACCCCCAGGCCTGGGCTGATGCCTTCCAAAAGTAGGAGCTCCTGTGGGCTGAAGTTGGTGACCATGTTGTGAAGGGTACGTTCCTTAGAGTTAGGGTCCATGAGCCAGCAAGCGACCTACACATTGCATCGCGTTGGAAGGAAAACACAATAAAGTTACCACTTTTTCAAAGAATGTTTCCAACGACTTTGAGGTAGAGGACCACAGAAAGTGCTGTAGGAAAACTGTTCATGGAGTATGACTGAAGGATGGTCGCTGAGCCATTTTAAGATGAAAATGGGCTTTGGGTTCAGGCAAAATTTGTATGGTTCTTTGAGAATCAAAAGTCTCTCTCACCTTGGGATCTTCAAAGTTGCCCTCAAACGATAACCCACAGGCGAGAAGTAGTGTCTTATAGAGCGCAATAAAGTTGTATGTAATAATTGCACCACGTGCCTGGTTACTTCGCTTCAGACATGCCTGAACCTGCTCTAGTCTTTCCCTGATGGTCAAATTCTCATCCACGGGGGGAGGAGCTAAACTTGCACTGATACCTGTTTCAGAAAAAAACAAACATGCAAAAAGAAATAAGTACACACAAAAGTACTGGAAATTAATTACTGCAAGTGAAAATTTCTGACATACCTGTATTTGCCTGCTCCTCTTGTAGTGAGATGTAATAGGCATCTTTTCCACCCCAACACACAGATATTCCAACAACAGCCAGACTTTCATTTCCTTTAACAGGAAATTCATTTCTTGTAATGTTTTTCTGAATAGGTGTCTCTGTAAGAGAAAATATTATACATCTATAAAATGTATTTAATATTTAAGAAATCTAAATTTAAGAAAAATATAAAGGCATCAGATATGAATTTCTGGAAAAATGATAATCTTGCCTTTTTTCATCTTTCCACCTATAGCAGAATTAGGTGACAACATGTGCCCTCTCTTCTCACACGCAATGGCAACTGAAAATCTGCTCTTTGTTTTCCACTCTTTAATGAAGGTCTTGAAGAGACTGAGGTTACTGGTCACATCAATGATAGAGAAGGACTCCAAGCTGCTCGGAATACATTCCTGGGGTGATGCATCCTGGGAAAGCTGCAGGGAAAAACTCCTGTTGATGAGAGATGTGTCAGGTACTAAATCTGTATCAGAGCCCGGATCTCCTTGGGGGTCTTGCTCAACCTTAGAATGTAGAACCAGTGGCAACTGGGCGGTGGATGTGTTCAGTTCTACTCGGGGAATAACAGGCTCCTTATTCGACGTAGGATGGATATGAGCAACCTGACGTCTTGAGGAACTTTTTGGTGTGTCCTTTTCAAATGGAGACTGGCAGACCCTTGTCTTGATGTGGCCAAGTGGTAAATCACATTGGGTCCCACTTATAATATCCGTTTCTACATTTGAACCCTTTTCCTGAGCTGCTCTTTCAATGCTTTGTTCAGCGGCTTCACAGCCTTTTTCCCCATTTGCCTCTTGTGAAGCTACACATCGATCCGTCATACTGGTCCATTTATCAAAAATATCTTGCATTCCTGGACTTAGACTAAATTTGGGATGTAACAAAGACCGATCTCTTAAGGCATCTGACTCCATCACCCCATCATTTCTGAAATCCTGCACTGCTTTGGCTCGCGCAGTTATTGACTGGTCACTGCATTTGAATACAGTGTTCAATTTATCGAGATAGACCTCCCCGGTCTGTAGGGAATCCCCCCATTCAGATAAATTGAATGACGATTCACCCCACTGAATAGCCTCTTGGTTATCCAAGGGCATTTCTTGACTCTGTTGCTTTTGTTCAAACAAATTATCAGCAACTCCCCCAATGCAGTCCTTTGCCTGTTCTTCCTCAACCAGGCCATCTAGCACCAAACTGTCATACAAGCTATCAAAAAGGAAGCTGCTGCTTCCGTTGAGGCTATCCTCATTTTTTGAAGATGCCCGATTTCTCTCAGATCCATGGTTTTCATCTGAACGTATGCTAAATTTAATGGCATCAGATTCCTCCACTAAGTCATTGGAAGACAGTCCACTGTAATTCAGAATATTTTCCATTTGGCTGTCAGTCATGGAGATGTTATATCTGGGTAGAGCGTCACTGGTTGAGTTACACTGTTCCTCATTTTTCGAGCTGCATTTGGGAAGCACTGCTACTGCACTGGCTAGATTCTCAGCGGACTTTAAATGTTCACAACCAGAGAGATTTTCTCTCAAGTCCTGAGTGTGAGGATGATGATTTCCTCCCAATTGTGTATTCTGGATGTTGAAATGGGTATCTTGCTGAATTAATATTCGCTCCATCTGTGTGTCCAGCTCAAAACTGTCCCCAAAGTCGTCCGTATAGCTTCTGTAAAGGTCGGGGGATTGGCACTTCTCTTCAGCTTCTAAAGGCACATCATCATTTTTCTCATTCAATGTTAGAGTTCCGGCATTGATCCCATTAAGCCCTGTATCTTCCCCATTTGCTCTTTCATACAGTGTTGCACTGCAGTCAGTTTTACTATTACAATGTTTCAATTTTTGCCTACATTTTTTCCCACTGACAACAGAGACATTTTTGTGCGACTCCGGCAAAGCAGGCCGGCCATCCGTCCCTCTGGGACGTTTCCGCTTGAACGTTCCATTAGAATTCAATAATTGACTCACTTCCTCATTCCTGTCATCTTGGTGAGGGTCCTGTAGTAAGCAAAGCATTTTCAAATCTTTATGTTCAGGGGATGGCGACTGAATCTTCTCAGGATTCTTTTCAGGAGAAGCTGGCAAGAAGTCCTCTTTCTTAGAACTGGTCGTAGAACCTTGAGGAATGATGCCAGGGAGATGGGCGACCTTACTGCGTCCTGGGGTGTCTTCTGCATGGCTCTCCATCCTTCTACGTTTGGATATGTGAACTACAGCAAGCTTACTGGGTGTGTTACTTCGCACATCAGCAGTTCCATCTTTCATTAAGTCATGACTTGAGTCAGGACAACGTGGGGCTTCTGGTTGACCGTCAGTTAGTTCATCTTTAGCATCTATTCTGTTCGCTTTTAGGGATTTCAGGACTTTGACCAAAGCATTAGACTGCATATGTGGACCAGTGAGCCCCTGATCCACGGGATCTGCATTTCCTAATGGAGCAGATGTGACAGGATCTTTCACGTAATCCATCGTTGTATTTTCCTTTTTTAGTGACCCATTCCCTTCTTCATGTGTGCCCACGGGGGCAGGAACGTTCTGCCTCCTGTCACATGAGTCCTCAGATGAAGGTGTTCGTTCGACATCATTTGAACACGAGTCAGGGCTCCAGTGTACCCCAAGAAGGGCCAGGTCCTGCTGGAGAAGTAATCTGGCCTCAGCCACTATCTCCAGCGCTGCCTCTGTCTCAGTCAGGCCCCTCTTTCCACCGACCCAAATGCAGCGAGTGGCTCTGCGCTCTTGCACGTCTTGCTCACTTTCATCCACCGCTTGTCGAGAGCTGTGCACAGAGAGGAAGCCCGATGTTTATCATCACTGGGGTCAAGAAAGAGCCACAAATATACACAACATAATCTCTGTGCATGTGACAAGTCCAGGCAACCACGTTGTGCAATCAGACCTGCCACAGGTGTTGTGCTAGTTTGCTGGAAGACTGACTCACTTTTTAGGGGAGCTGCCATGTTGCTGCTTCTGAAATTTCCAAATATTTCCTACTTTGGAAGATTTTACTTTCAAACTGGTTGATTTCAGGCCATTTTTTCAGCCGATTATTTAAAGTTTAACCGAGATGACTCTACCTGTGCCATGTAGCCGTGATAAAGTGATGCACTAAAACAGCAGAACTTACATTTTTTAAAGCAAAACTTAAACATGGATGAGTAAGAAAACAAAGGACTTGTGGGAGTGCGGGAGAATCATTCCAAATACACGAGACTCCCGCGAAATGCGTGAGACTTGGCAGCTCTGTGCAAATACTGAACCCATGCTTGTTCTTTCAGTTTATAGACAAATAATATAATAATTTCCTCTGAAATCAAACCTTTTAAATGGGGCCGTCTTTCTCAGGGCCTTTTCCACATCAGCAGCATTAGCCCTGGCGATCTCGGACACGGTGACAAACCCAGCGCTATAGAGCACTCGGGCACGCTGCGCATTCAGAAGCGATATCCTCACCAAGTCACAGAGCTCTCTCTGCACACCAAAGCTCAGGCGGCTCTGGAACTGCGAGAGAAGAATCTCCAAGTTGTGCCACCCAAGCCGGTTGCAGAAAACGGTCACCATACCTGTAAAGATGCGCATCCCTCCAGTGAAAAACTGGTCATTAAAGATAAGTTCTCTCATTTATAAAATGATGGATGTCTATCTGCTTGTTTTTATTTTCTTCTTACGACATGTAGCCTAAATATGACACACCACTTAGACATTATCCCGGGATATCAAATATATCCACATAAATTTACATTGTTTGTCAGCAAATCAGTATATGGAAAAAATGTAAATATATGCAGCTTCTAAAACAATATTCTATACCTAAAAGAACAAATTGTTGTCATACTATAATTTCATTTTGATAGCCAAAGAGAATGCTGTATGATGGATATTAACTTTACATATGCAAAAAATCATTTTAATAGTACAGTAGTTTACATAACAATAAGGAGCATTTTTTAAGCCAGGATTTTCTACAAATTATTTTGTATGCACTAAAATTTTCTTGCGCTAATTTTAATGTTCAATATATGGTCTTAAGACATTTTGCACTGTGTGTGCACTTGTATTGGTATTCCTATTTTTGTTTTGTACAGTGTTATGTGCTCAAGCTGTATGACTTTTCATGTCATTTTTGTCTCATACTCGATGTTTGGCACTGGACCACAAACAGTTCTGCTACGTGCGTACGTATTGGGAAAGTGAGTTCCGTTTCTAATTCTGTTTGCGACTGTGATTCTGGTGAAACTCTGGAAAGGCTACCAGCGTAAGAGGATGCTGCCTGTTGCAGAGACTGGAGCTGTCCTCTGCTGCATCCGTACTTCCGCGCGATGTTTCCGAGGGGCACCTCATCGATGAGGTCTAACAGGACAAGGGTGGTGAAGAAACTATGAAGAAACACAGAAGCACATTCACAGACTGCTTCAAGACATGACAGCAATGCAAAGAACGATCAAGCATCACGCAAGAAAACCGCGACTATTACGAAAAACATTATACTTCAGATAAATCTTAGCGATGCCCATTCGCTTCCATCCATAATATAAAATAGAAATTGACCGTTTATGAATTGCCATCTGCCTGTGCTGCTTCTCAGTTTTGGCCGTGATTTTTCCTCCGACAGAACGCGCAAGAAGACTCTCCTGGATTCCCACCATTTCAGCCACGCGCTTCATTGAAGTAGACAAACTCTCCCAAAGACAGTAGAACTGATACCAGTTTATTGTCGTCCACTCTGCATATACTGGGGTGATCTGTGCCAAAAACAAAGAAGGACAGTTCAATAAATATTATTATCAGTATGTTTTCACTGCGGGCAATTCTTCCGCAACCGCCAGTCTTACCAGATATAGAATATGGAGGTCATTTTCGAGGACAAATCCCTTCATTGCCCGCTGGAGATCAGCAAATATCCCTAAGGCCTCCGGGGGAGATAAGGAGGAGGAAAGCGTTGCGGCACCCAGGTGAGTGGGCCGAAATTTTTTAACTGAAAGGAAATGAAAATGAAAATGGGCATTACAGATTTAAGCAAATCAACAGGCAAAAGAGTTACGGATTTCTGAAGTTAAATAAAACGAAAAACAGCAACAGGCAGCCCCTAGATTAAGAACATCCGACTTACAGATAACTCCTACTTATCAGCGTACTGGCATTTTATACTAAAGATTCAGGTTAAACACAATGGTTCATAATAACTAATGAATGCACTACTTTGTGACGCTCGTGAAAACATTGTGTGGCTTTAGTGATTCGTCTGCAGTACAGCACCATACGCAGTTACTTTTATTATTACTGTATTATAATAACAGTATTATTACTACTTCTACTATTATTATTATTATGCACTGTATTATTATTTTTCTGACAAATTTGACTTAAAGACAGACTTAGGGAACAGATCTCGTTCTTAACCTGGGGACTGCCTGTACTGTGCTAGTGTGACCCTCGTAAGTCAGCAGACCTTTGTGATCTCCGTCGCCCTCTTCCTGTAGCCGAATGAACTCATTCTCCATTAGCCAATCCACACAGGCCTCGATGGCTCCCCGGGACTCAGGTGGCTTCTTTGCCGCACTGCTCTCTCCTGATTCTGCCCCGCCCACATTCTCGGCGCATAGGCTGGTGGCCAGCAAGGTGCAGGAGGCGTATGACATCACATCCTCCGGAGTGCTGGCCACTCCTCCAACAATAATCTGAAGTCAACACAGGGACACTACAATCAGTATGTGTTAAGCTAAAAAATATAGCACAAACAAGACATAAGCAAACATTTACAGTACTGTGCAAAGGTCTTAGGCAAAAAAAATGATGTTCAAATCATCCTCGTGTTAGAGTAAAAATATGATCAAAGTGTGTCAGCTTAGACACAGAACATCTGCTAAAATTACCCAAGTATCTGCATGAACTACCCGAAAGACAGAGTAATTAACAAATCAAATTAATTAATTAATTGAGCTATAGGTGAAATGTAACAAATACATGGAATGAGGTGCCCCTGAGGGGATTTATGGGGACTGAAGCAGTGTTCATCTAGTCACCCAAGCAGACGTCACTCAGTACTTTTACATGCACAGCTAAGTCGAGCTACGGTCATAGCTGGACTACGGCATTAAATTGGACTGCTGTCCTTGTCCCAGTATACATGCATAGGAAAGGAATCGATTTATTGATGAAGTACGTCTGACTCCACTACAGTAGGGGGCGATATGGCTCCTGTCAGCTTGTTTGTATTGGGCTGTTTCCGGTTGACCTATTACATCACAGACGTAAAACGATAATAATAAAATTTGTAATAACGGGAGCATGGACAAGTTAAGGGACATAAGCTTTAATTGCGATCGGGTCAGATGAACTGATACAAGATGATCAGGATAACTTAACAAAAAGTAAAATCCATCCATCCATCCATCATCCTCCGCTTATCCGAGGTACACTTGCATGCGATGTTGGTATTAACATCACATGTCGTCCAATCCTACTACAGCCATTTCTCAAATTCAGTACAAAATATCCTGACTCGCGTTGTGCTGTCATTCAGTGTCAGTACCAGTTTTTACGGCAGCAGAAAACACCTTGAAGTCCCGTACTTTTGGTACCTTCGTGAACTACCAAAAGTACGGTACCTGGTGGAGTGTAAAAGCACCCTTCAGTTGAGCAGTGAATTGGACGGCTTTTCCGGCTTTGGTGTCTCACTGTAGTCCGACATCAAAATATCGTGTTCACATGTACTTTCAAAGTCTGGTTTTAGTCGGACTAACACAATAATTTGATTTCCTTACTGTGCATGTAAACGTACTGAGTAGCTTTTTTGGGGAACAGAAGAAATTCGTAATGTTTTACTGTGTTACTGTGTTGCGGCCATGAGTGTCAGTACCTCCAGTATAGCTCTGATCATGCTGGTGGTGACCCCTTCTCCCTCCTTTTTGACCAGACAGCTACTTATTGGTTTCAGGGAGCCTTGTATTAAACCGATTCCCTTCAGCCGCTCCGACTCCTTGCACACCAAGAGGCTCTCCCCTACAGAAACACACAGCACTCACGGCTTTACCCCCACACCCAACACCGGGAGGCCCTCCCCTACAGAAACACACAGCACTCTCGGCTTTTCCCCCGGCACCCGAGGAGCATGTCTGCGAGACCCCTAGACAAGTTGAGCCCCCACCATACCAACGTACCCTTTGTATCTACCCCTTTACGTCCAGCTCGGCCAGACATCTGCTTGTAGGTGAGGATGTCCAGCAGGTGACCGTTGAAGACGGGGGTCCTTATAATGACTCGCCGGGCAGGCAGGTTAACTCCAGAAGACAGGGTAGAGGTGGCTGCTAGAATTTTAATGTAGCCCTGCCGGAAAGCGCCCTCCAGAATGTCGCGCTCCTCGAATGTCAGTCCTAGAATTTTAATGAAACCCAAGTGTCCTCATCTGAAACAAAACAGAGTCTCCAAAATAATTTTTGCACTGTGGGAAACAGCTTACCTGCATGGTGGAACGCAACCCCCCATGGAACAGTGCGTTGCAGTACCTGGTCCAGTCCAGCAGGGGACCGTTTCAGCTGGGCCAACACATCCTGCAGTCCCTCACGCTTCCAGGACAGCGGCAAGGAATTGGGATTCAGCTGTACCTCTTTAGATCCTGATGGCAAAACACAAAATAAACACAGTAGCTTTCCCGGTGCTCATTAAAACACCCTTATTTAAAAAAAAACACACAATACATAGTATAACAAACAATTTCTATGAATGAATCAAAACCCCTTTACCTTCAGCAGCCTGCGCAGTTCTGCGCTGCAGATTGAAAAACTCACAGGCTATGCTGTCAGCCAACTTTTCACACCAGTTTTTAGACGGACAAAACAGTAGCACGGAATTCCCATCCTGAACCGTTTCAAAACACAGGCTGACAATATGATCGTCGTCTCCCTACGACAGAAAAAAATGTTGTTCTTAAAATATTAAATAAATCTGTAAATGGGATCATGCAACACAGAATATGTTGTTATTCTAATTGTGTTTGTGTATCTGTTCCTTCACACCTTCACTTGCAAAGTGGGTTTGAAATCCCGGACCAAATTCAGTGAACCATCATATATCTTGTTGCCAATCTTCAGCTGTTCCATCAGGGGTACCGGTCGATAATCAGTGTGATACAAATCTGCATTCAGCCAACGGGCCAACAAGTCCAGATTGGGCAGAGTGGCGCTCATCCCCACAATCTGGATCCCTTCACTGAACTCTGGAGCATCTTCTGGAGAACCCCTAACCCAGGACGAAAGAATTCACGTCACATGTATTTATTTAGCAGACGCTGTTACACAAAGTGACATACGAGGGAGAGAGTAGGATCTGCCGTCCCTGAAGCAGCAGGGATTAAGGACGAGTCGATAACCCTGCCAGACACAGGATTTGAGCCGGCGACTTTCTGATCACGGCCACAGAGTCCTAACACACCAATGAATATTTATGGACAGCGTGTATCGAGCAGCAAGGACAGGAGCCGTATGACCGCTACAAACCTCGCGGGTGATTTCTGAGAGACGTAGCGTATCTTGGTGAGCAGCAGCTCCAACAAATACCCCCGACCAGAATCCCCGAGCATGTGTAGCTCATCTACGACGATTATTCCTTAAAAAAATTAAAACAACTCATTTGCGCAGGAACAGAGGCCACACACACAATAAAACTTTGTTCCTTCAATAAATAGAAAAACAAAAAATAAGTGAGCAAAATCATTACCGAGAAGATCTAGTTTGTTCTCTTCGATCATCCTGTTTATCAGTCCGTTGGCTTTTTCGATGGTGCACACAGCAACGTCAAGAGCAGAGAAACCACTAGCTGGGGAGGTATTACCCATGTAGCCCTCTACTCTGACCCCCGCTTCCTGGAACACGTTCTGCTCAAAGACATCACAATACAGCTTTTCACAAAGCAAACAGCCACTTTTATAAAAACATATATACAAATCAATTCATAAACACATCCAGTGAATGATGAAAATTCTAGATTTTTATTCATTTTGGACACTCTTAATATCTCCATCCGATTTCCGCACTGGGTTGGAGAAACACCAAACGCACCAACCTGGAGGTAATGCATTTTTTCTTTTGCCACTGACACAAAGGGCAGAATGAACAAGGCCTTCCTCTTACTTTCCAGCACCCTTTTCAACATTAATAACTCGGCCACTAACGTTTTGCCAGCACTGGTAGGAGCTGTGATAAAGAAGAGAAAAGAATACAAGTTTATTTTTGTAAATTCATAAAAGAGCAAGAAAAGAAAACGAGATACTTACCAGAGTACACCAAATTCTTGCCTTCTAGGACCTTTCCGAGAGTAAGGCACTCAGCCTGCCATTCGAACATCTTAGTCACCCCTAAACACTGGTACTTCTCAAGCACAGGTTTTGGGAGACCCCAGCTGGATAAAAGCAGCTTATCAAACTTATCAAGAGGAACATTCATATGAATACTCGGTCCTAAAAATCAGAAGATAAAACTCCGTAAAAACACTAAACATAGTGATACAATATTATAAAGAATATTGATAACATGAACCCACAGTACATAAAACCTATTCCACTTGTTTACCCGGATCAACAACGGTCTCGCCGAGCGAACTGAACTCAGGTGGTGGAGTTAACACTGAGGCTGAGAGGTTTCGAGAAGAGCGCTTCTGCTCAGGATCCTTCTTCTCATGAGTGACACTCAGACACGTGGGGCTGAAAAGGATGAAGTCCCTTGAACTGTTCGGAGCAGGTGCCTGCAGATAGCCATTATTGGGATGAGTCAATTTAGTCCTAAGTCTGTCAACAGAGGCTGGAGCAAAAAAAGCATTTTGTTTGCTTGAAGGGATTTGTTTGTGAGATAAGCTGCATAAATTCTCGGAGCCAGGCCTCGATAAAGACATTTCATTGTCAGATCTAATTGAGCAATTATTCAAAGTTCTCCCACTCCCACAATGTGAATCTGTAGGTAGAGCATTTGCACTGAGTAGATATTTTGATGCATCCTTATAAGCAGATGCCATTCCAGGATGTGTAAATTCTGATTTTCTTAAAACCAAAGCCAGGCTTACATTTGTGGATCCAGTTTCCTTTACTCTTTGCATATCTGGTTTTTGAAGATTCTGGTGTGCAATCCGTGTGAAGTCAGTCCTTTTCTCACATAACGCCTTGCCACATGCAGACAGATTGCTCAGATTTTCCCGGCACTTGGGCTGTATGTTCACTCTGTTCTTAGATGCCTGATATGGGACCACAGCATCAGGGACTCCCCCCTCCTCTGTGGCCAAAGTAGGGGCTCCAGCAGACTGCAGTTTTCTGCTTGGCTTGAAAAGGGTGCATTGAATTTATACAAATCATACAAAGAAACGTAGTGTACAGATACGAAGGCTCACACTTAAGATATGTGGCTTACCATACTGATTGTTTTGGCATGATCTCTTTCGATTGGAATCTCGGTCACCTTAGCCGTTGTCTCTAGAAAGTGGCTTGAATCTCTTGATGTAAATGGAGTAACAACAATTAGCTAACAGCACTGTGTTCTGAATGGTGACATTTAGTGTGACGGAATTATATTTTACTAAAGATTTTTAAAACAAGCCTATGATAAAAATACAATTCTTTTTAACCACATTAGAATGAAAAAACAATAAATGCAGCTTGGAATGATATTTGTCTTAAAAAATATATATATTATAATATTACATATATATATATATATATATATATATAAATACTGATTACGCTTTCCAAAGTAGACTTGGCATTAAATAGTTAGGCACTTACTTGTTTTTCTTGAGTATCTGATGTTGTCCCAGGTAAAACTTTTTTTTCGGCTCTTGAATGCATTTATTCATTTTCCTTTTTATACTATTTACAAGTTGCGCAAAACTGCCTTTCTACCTACTAACATAGATCACTAAAATTCATAGAACAGCTGTATAATTTGTCAGCTGTATACCTTAACAGACCATAATATACCATAAACAATATGCCTACGCGATCATTTACAACTAGATTACTAATTTTAATTTTTAATTTACTATTTTAATAAAATGAGTCTTTACTATTTAAAACATAGTTGTCTACCTTTGTTTTTCTTTCCAAGTCGCATAAATCCCACTGTCATTTCAATCACAACAAAGAAAAACTGTAACGTAATTCTTACATCGGCTTTTACAGATCGCATTTACAAAACCAATATAGCAATATAATAACAACTGAGACATTTACATATTAGAAAACAGAAATATTGCCATATTAAACATGATCAGCAAAAGAAAAAGACCTTCAATACCAAAACGCCAAATACGACAATAAAAACATTAAGCTCACGTTTGAAAGGACCGCCAGTGCATCACAAAAGTCTTCCGACTGACTACACGTCTGTAGGTCAACTATGGTTCCTAACCTGCAATTGGCTGGAAAAATTCTGTTGCTTTTCAGATGAGAGAGGAATATTCTAGGAGTGTCAATACAGTAGCGGTGTCATGCACAGCCGTCTAGAAAGAGCAAGTAAAAGAGTGCAGGAGATGAGGAGTAGGATAAAACGTTGTTGGGGGTAAACGATCCGTTGTGGTCTCATGTACCACTAATGTGTCCTATCAAGAAGAAGTAAAATAAATATTATATTTAATACCACTATATTACACAATCAGTTGTTTTAATCCGTTCCTGGATTTGTGGACGTCATGTGTATTATTTTAAAGAAATTGCTAACAGTTTAAAGGTGAGTAAACATTAATTGTTTTAGTGCTGGCTTAAGTGACGGCAAATAACAAGTACAGAATCACTATACAAAGCGATTGTTTATATTATTTCAATAGTTCTTTTATGTGTATACTTTGAATCCAAAAAATTAAATTAATGCGTCCTGCGTTACTTTATGTTCATAGGTGAGATTACATCATCAGGAAATCCAAATGCGCATCCTCGGTTTCTTTTCCCCAGAAAACGGTACCCTGGATTAACGTTGTGAATGTTAAAATCATTTTTTTTAAAATTGCTGATAATTTTATTATTCAGACATATTGCAGATATATTGCCTGTAATTACATTTTATTCTATAGCAAGGCATATCCCACACACTGTTTCTCAGAAGGAAAAAACTAAATAGATTGCGCTAAACGTCCCTTTGCGTACAGTTCTAACACATTTCAAAATGATTAACAATACTTAGCTGTTGTGGTCATTAGTTTTATTTAGTTGACATACATGTTTATACTTTTAGTAGCTGAGATGAACTTCAGTTATTTATGATAATGAAATCCGACACCATAACATACCGATGGCGTTGGAGATGCTTTGTATTTCTTAGATTGAACAGCTCCAACGCAAGGGTTATATTTTACTCTAATTTATTGTATAATCAGACAATAAGTTAAGGTATTACTGTGGTGTGTATTATAGTCGATTCGTAACGTTTATTAATTTATTTATCGGAAACCTCCGAGTTTTTCATGTAAGGGACCGTCGTAAAAGTTCACTCTCCAAAGACGACACTGGTCAGTGTTGTAATGAAACTGCGTATCAATTGGAATCCAGAGTAAATATACCCAAGTATTTGTTCATGGTATTTCTTAGGTTTGTATTTTACAAACGTATTTCAGAATAAATATTAAATAATGAAGGGAAACAATTGTGTTGTTAGCTTTTTAGAATTAAAAGATCCCGATTTTAAGAAATTTTTAATGTAATAATTTTCATAGCTTAATTCACCTACATTAGAAAATGTAGATATCCTCTTAGCAGTACAGTCTATATATTTACGTGTAGAACGTTGGTAACTGTGTTAACATTTAAGTCAAAGCCAAAATGTTCGTTGTAATTTTTAGTTTTTGTATTTAACCCACACTACTCCTCTTTAAAATATTTGCATTATTGTTGTTGTTTTATTTATGTATTTATAGTATTATAAATCCCAGTATAATTGACTTTTGTTGATGAAACATTGTAACTTGAATCATTAAAATTCAGCCATTTACTTGTGTTATTGACAGCTGGATTATTTCTCAGATAAGGTGTATAAAAATATTTGCATAAAGTTCATGTGTCAGTAAAAGGAATCCATGTAACCGAATTTGTGGTAGATTTCTGATAGAGTTATTATATATTTTCTACAATTTAAGCTGTAAATAATAGAAATATTGCATTCTGGTTCCCGTTTTTCCATATAATGTACAGGTTTGGATGTTGTGGTTCAGGCACATTATCCCTGCTCTGAATAGTTCTGGTTGAGAAGCTTGCCTTGTACAGCTGGTCAGCTTGTATAGGAAAGAGGAAGTGGATTTACTTTCCAGTTTAAACAAGCCTGAAGTCTGAATACTGAACACATTACTTAGTAGTTCCGTATTTTGTGTACTAAAGGCATCTTAACTATAGCCTGCACAAAACCAAGGTTCACTCCTGTTTTGTTTTCTTGACTTTATTCAGACTGAGAAGAGATATGGACAAGATCCTGGAGACAGTTATGATGTCACCACATTCCAGATTGGTGAAGCAGGGCATTTTAAGGAGGGTGCTTCAGTCAGCCTCACAGCCCCTGGACAGCTCGCAGTGTATGGCCATTTTCCAGGTGTCCACTAAGCTCTTCCTCACTGGAAACTCTCAGTTCAAGCGAGATGCTGGTCTGGAGGTCCTTGAGGCCTATGCAAAGCATCACAAACTGGAGTTTGAGGAGTTCTTCAATGTGAGATTTGTCTTGAACCTCCTCCGGGAAGGTTATGGCCCAGTAGGGAAGCAGAGCCCTCTGATATTCCACTACCTTCAAGTGGGGCTGCTTCTTGTGGCAAATACTCCTTCAACTCTGAACTTGTTCAACATGGTACAGATTGAGATTCTGCGTATTGTGTGTGAGAGGCCCGGTCCAGAAGTGTGTGAGCAGCTAGCGCGCCTGCTGAACACTTGCCCTCAGTGTGTACCCAGTGGAAACTTACAGACTGTCTTCTGTCAGCAGCTTCTGCAAACCATTCATCACTTCCAGTGCCAGAGCCAGAATGATGATGACATTGTTACCTTCCTAGAATGTGTCACCAAGACGAGTAGCATGCTGCAGATAGTCTGGAGGACCAACATGGCCACTATTCTGCCGTCCCTCAAGGAGCTCTTCGTTATAATCTCTACACCTAGAGGTTTGTGGGACAGACAGGCAGGAATCACCTGCCTGGTCTTAATAATATCATGATGTTATCATTCTCATTGTCGCAGTAGTGTATAGCTTACAGAGGCGTGCACTTTCTCGATTTGCCTAAAAAAGTGAAAGCTGTATTTTGGACAAACCACTATTTTTCCACCAGATATGATAATGACACGTTGGCTTAGCAGACGTGTCATTTACATCTTGATAACTGTCATTTCAGATCTAGTCCTAGGTCTGTATTTCTGTATTTTGCATGTATATCCTATTAAATTAATTTTGGACAGCCAGGAGCACTGCAGGCAAGAGTTGGGTTTGTAAATTTAATGTTGACGATTCACAATCCTGTGAGGACTGAAACCACTGAGCAGAGTAAAATATCCATTTAAACATCCAGCAGTATATATGGTTAATAACTGAAGGCTACTTTGATGTTAGTCCACTAAGTAGCTAAATCTAGCCCTCAAGATGTTGTAACTCTTTACATTTTGTTATTATAAACCAGAAGGAGGGGATACTGTTACCTCAAACACTCTGGCCAGTGTGGTGCAATACATACCCTTGGAACTAATGGAAGGAACAGTACGCAATCTCACCAATGATAAGAACATCTCTGATGCCCAGATGATGACAGCCATCTGCAGGTAGGCTGTACTGAGAAAACGTGGTGCTGACGTAAAGCAGACAGCGACCGTAGGTTCCTTCAGTCTCTGATGTCTACATGCATATAATTCCAACCACCAAGGGACCACATTGAATTTAAATATTGAATGGCGGGCTGCTTATAGTCATTGCTGGTGGAGATACATTTTAAAGTTAATGTGTAGCACACTGTAGAAATATTAGTTACATTTGTCTGTTCAAGGTGGCTCATCACAGAATCCCCAAAATAAGGCTGAGGACGCATCACAGAATTGCAGAGTTGGGTAATTCAGGTCCAGAGAGTTAAAGTCCAGGCCGGGATTTTGTTTCCACCAACCAGTTGAGTCTCTGTGACTGTGACTTTTTATGCACAACTGGTTGGTTGAAACGAAATCTCGGTCTGGACTTTTACTCTCTGGACCTGAATTGCCCAACTCTGCAGAATTGTTAGCATTAGACGGATTTCTTTACAGTGTTGGCTAGTAACCATATTTAATTTACTAATAGAATTTTCATTGCTGGTGTTTGTGGTAGCTAATGAGCTCTGTTAATGGTAAACACAGCGTCAGAGGAAATGCAGGCTAGTAATTCAACCGAATACATATTTTACTTTTTCATACTTATGCAATATGTGAGTTTCCTGTAAATTCATGTGAATTAGTTTTCCTGGCTAGCTACATAAAATTGTCTTCATGAAAGTGTGCTACTGGCCATAAAACCCTTAAACGGATTTCATTCATTACGGTTAACTGCTAACTTTATTTCAGTAGACTCTTTCTGCTAGATCTTACATTGCACCTATCACCAACTGCCACCATCCCCAGTTAAATTTCTTTAACATGGCTAATTAATAGGAATCTGATGCTATTACTTAGGAGAGAAGAATAATTATATTCCAGCTGCCAATAGATAATCAGGGAACTGATCCTGAATTTCAAAGGAAAGAAATATATTTAAAAATTAATAAAGGGCAGTTGTTATTATGTTTGTTCTCAGTATATTTTACAAAAATTATAATGTAACTTAGATGCCTGGAATGATATATAATTCTGCCATTTAGATTTAATTTTGAACTTACATTGTCTTTTAGAGTACTGTATAAACTTATCAGTTCAGTACACATTTGTGTCCTGTTAATTCTGGCATTTATATGTTGTAGTGGCATGATTTGGCAAGTTGCATTGTGTACTAGTTACATTGGTTGGGTGGAGCAAAGTAGTATATTATACAGATGGTATTTCATTATCATAAATAAGCTGAAGTTCAGCTCAGCCACTAAAAGAATAAATATTTATGTCAATGAAATAGAAGTAATGTCCACAACAATGTTTGTGAGTTGATTGACTTGTAATACAGACTTGAGTGGATACTATTGGCATGAACAATTATCATTCTTTTCTTTTGTCATTGTTACAGAATGATGGACTGGTTGTCTTGGCCATTCTCCAGAAACATAGACAAGTGGGTTATCGCTTTGATGAAAGGAGTTGCATCAGTGAAAAAGTGTGAGATCTTGGTTGAGGTGACACTTGCTAAGATCGAGGAGGTGAATACATTTTTCACTGTATTAGTAAGTTGGTAACACTTTACGTGACGGGGCACAAACATTTAGTAATAACTTAGTACAAATTATAGTCTAGTAACTATTGAAGTACAAATTATGAACAAATCTTGAACAAATATAGTCACTACTTCAGATAAAAAAATGTCACAGTTCATTAATAATGAACAAACATGATCAGTATTTCACATATATTATTCATTGCTTGTTCCTTCGGTAGTTCACAAAGAATTCACAGAATTCACAGCTATAGTAACAAATTTAGTCACTGCTTGGGATAAAAGATGTGTCATGATTCATTAATGATAAACAAACCGGAGATCATTATTTAACTTGTCTTATTCATGAGTTGTTCCTTCAGCAGTTCCTTCAGTTTTACAAAATTAACACATATAGTAACAAATATAGTGACTGCTTGGGATAATTCATGCGTCACGATTCATTAATGATGAATTAACATCAGATTGCAACCAAGACTTAGTTTGTGGTTAATTACTACATAAGTAATAGCATTATACTATATTATTTGTGCCCCCTCAAGTAAAGTGTTACCAGGAAGTCTGTGGCTAAGAATATCCAAAGTTTCATGCCTCTCTCTGACAATGAACACCTAGTATTCTAGTTTTTGCCTTTATAGGTATTCCAGAAGTTATTTTACCCCATTGTGCGAGAAGCGGCGTTATCTGTGTCATCTCACTTGCTACTCAGTTTCCAGCACTCCCCTGAAGCCTTTCACTTGGTAAGGAGGCCTACAGCAACGCTCTGCATAGATACGTGCATGTTGGGTTGTGTGACTCAAGATGCTTTGCTTAGAAGTCTACATGTATGAGATGGGACAAGTTATTAAAATGAGCTCAGCTAAGTTTGATAATACCGTAATATCAATAACAAAGATGATAATTTATCCTGTCCACAGCTATTCCCCTATACTATCAAATAAAGTATGACCAAATTTGTGCAAACATTAGGAACACTGTACAGTACTGTAGAGGAATTCATAGACTCGGATTTGCTTGTGTAGTAAATCCGCGACTTTGCTCCTCAGCTGCTCCGCGAAATCCCCCCCCTCATCGCCCGCCTCTCAGCTGAGGACTCAGACTCGGCCCGGCTTTGCCTTCAGCAGCTTGTGGAGCTGGTGCATTGCCTCGTCATCCGATTCACTGGATTCCCAGACATCTACCAGCCCGTTCTTGAGATCATCAAGGTTGGATTGTCATGGACTTTGCCTAATACCATAATACATTTTACATATTTTCGATGCCGCACTACAAAAATCAATCATGCCGTAAAAAAACCCCTGAGGATGTGTCTTTTGGCATGTCTTGCAGGACGTTGCTGTGCCCAGTGAGGACCGGATTAAGCAGATATTGAAACAAGGGGCTTGGACTCCTCAAAAACCAAATCAAGTGGCCCTCTGTCACAGGCTGACGCCAAAATCTGACACAGGCAAAACTGGACTGATCAATCTGGGTAACACCTGCTACATGAGCAGTGTCATTCAGGCACTCTTTATGGCTCCTGAGTAAGCATTCCCATACGGAAAGCCAAATTAGTCACAAAATTTCTAAGTTCTGTATCTCATACTTGAAAAAGTGGAGTTTTTATATATGTTCGATGTTCTGCAAGTAGAGTACTGTGGTAACTTCTTCCTGATTTTCTGGTGAACTAATAATATACACTATATGGCCAGAAGTATGTGGGTGCCTCTATTAAATAGAGAAATAGCCTAAGTCACACCTATTGCCGACATACAGGTGTGTAATTAAGCACACGGTCACACCTATTGCTGACATACAGGTGTGTAATTAAGCACACGGTCACACCTATTGCTGACATACAGGTGTGTAATTAAGCGCACGGTCACACCTATTGCTGACATACAGGTGTGTAATTAAGCGCACGGTCACACCTATTGCTGACATACAGGTGTGTAATTAAGCACACGGTCGCACCTATTGCTGACATACAGGTGTGTAATTAAGCACACAGTCACACGATCTCCTGCAAAAAGCACAGAAGGCAGCAGGATGGCTGGCTCTACAGAAGGTGTTAGTGACTTTCCACTTACCACCATCAGAGGGCGCCATCTTTCCAACAAGTCACTTTGCCCCATTTTTGCCCTGCTAGTGCTGCCCTGGTCAGTGTGAAGCGATTGTGGTGGTCAATATATTTGGGAGCAAGTTCAGCTGCGAGGTGGGGGCCACACAAGCTCACAGAGAGGGACCTGATCACCCAACATCGATACCCAACCTGAATGGTAGCGAATCCCACCAGCAATGTCCCAGCATCTAATGGAAAGCCTTCCCAGAAGAGGACAGGCTGTTATAGCAACTGAGGGTTAGAGGGCTTCATATTAATACCCTTTGATTCAGAGAGAGATGCTGGACAGGCTGGTGTCCACATACTTTTGGCCATTTAGACTTAGAGTATGTTACACACTTAATTTAATTTAATTTAATTTTATTTAATCGTAAAAAGTTAACACTGAAATCATGAGATCAGGTCAATCATTTACTGGAATTAATTTTAAATAATTCTATTCTGGGAGAAAGAATCACGTTTAAGTTTGTTTTTAAAAACATATATTTGGCATTTAGTTGAAGGTGAAGCTGGCCGTTGAGCTTTCGAATGTCTCGGTTCGGAGTACTGCTAATATTAATAAGTATTGGTATTTTTTCTGCGCGATGGTTTTGGAATTTTTGTCACCATTGGGACTATAGTAAAGATAAAAATATACCTCCTGCAAGATAAAATAAGTAACTCCTGTTTGGAATAATTGCTTTGCTGAAAATAAAGTACAAGGTCAGTATGGTAGAGAGGGAGGCAGTTTAGCGCTGCAGTGAATGTTTATTTCTCCACATTGAATCCTTACACTCAACGTCTTGTTAGTTCAAATCATACAAATATTTTAAATGGTGAAGAGACGCTAAATACAACTTAGAATTTAGTAATGAAATTAAGGACAAGTGTTTGCGATTAGAATGCCGTTGCATGGAATATACATGATTTTTAAAAAATCTGTTAAGAGTGTATTTTTAAACATAGCTTCTTATCTCTCGATAATGTGAAACAAAAGACTGGTACCTAAGATCTGTGTGTCGTTGTTATAAAGTATTGTAGGTTTAGTTGTGTTAGGATCTTACAATTAGGGGCGGAAATTAGGTTAAAGAAATTAAAACCAAGATAAAGACCATTTAATAAGAATGCTGGAATTGTCAATTAGAAAATTAGAATTACATACATCCTCCTGAGACCCAGGCCATTCATTTGTGTCCTCTGTAGTGGACATTTTGTTTTTGCATCTACCTTTTCACTGAT
>JAODLD010000044.1:7446495-7459578 GCA_026781065.1 Mormyrops boulengeri | reverse complement strand
TCCTCCAAAGACATAGAAAATCACAAATAACCTGAAATTGAAAGACACTTTTTTTCCTTGGGTCTCAGGAGGATATTACGTATTACGTTATTATATATATTACATACGTTCATAAACAAGCCATTAATTAAGTAAATCATGCAGAGTTGAAGGTTTCTTACTAAAATATTGCTGACCTGTTACATATCTTTCATGATCATGTACTTAACCCAGGCTTAGTGTAAAGTAGGATTGACTGTCCAATAAGAATGTGTTTATTTTAAACGTCACTCTTTTATAAAACAGCAGTTTTTTCAACAAAGCAGTGGCGAAGCCCAAATTAATGACTGGTGAAATCTTTTCTGGTGTCTTAAAGGAAAAATGCTGCCCAGTTTATAACGTGTGGACATTTCCAGACATTTCTCATAGTGCTGAGGACATTGGTAACGGTATTACACAAAAATGCATGAAATATCTTACCAGTCAAATGTGAAGATGATTCACAGATAAATGAAAAATAGCATATTCAATTTGTACCGTATACCATAATACAGTGCATCCTTTCCATATTTTTCAAGACAGCTGGATGTGAAGAGATTCAGTAAAAAGAATGACTGAATGGCTGCAGTTAACCAACATTCTCTGCAGGAGGACCCACACCGAGGTACCACACATAAGAAACAGAGGGTAGAGTGAGACATCTCATATGGTGAATGTATCTCCAGGCAGTATTGGCTTCCTGACCAAAGAGGGAGAAATGTGATGTAGGTTTTGTTGAGTGACTTGATGGAAATGGGTACTGTGTCTTTAAGAACTCTGAAAGTGCCAAGGATTTGAAAAATCCGTCTTGCACTATATAACCATATAACGTGGCCCAACATTTACATTTCATTTATTTTATTTGGCAAACGCTTTTGTCCAAATCGACGCACAAGCAAGGCAAACAGCACATTACAAACATACACGCTGTCAAGGAGTCGGCTAGGCATTAGTGCAGCTCTGCTGAGCTTCCAGTGAACGCCCAGGATCAGGTGCGAACAGTAATGGAGCAGAAGCTACACAGCAACTTCTCACAAAGCAGGAACCTAATAAGATTGCTGTACAATGAGTAGGAAGGTCTGTACAACAACAGGAACATTCAGGGAACACATGGGCATCAGGATAGTGGTGGTTCTCCTGGAACAGATGGATCTTGGGGCATTTCTTGAAGGTTGAGAGGGAGTCTGATGACCAGATGTGGTTCGACAGCTCATTCCACCATCAGGGAGCCACATGAGAAACATCTACGTGAGACTTCTTGCATGATGGAGGGATCTCCATGCAGCGTTGGTTTGCTGACTGAAAAGGGTGAGATGGAACATAGATTTAAGGGGTCTTTTGATGGAGCTGGGTGTTTGTCCAGTAATGGTTCTGTAAGGCGTTCAATAGGGATATATTGCCAATGAAGAAAGACGAGAGCATTTAGGTTGTGTGGATACATGATGTGCTGCCACATTTTGAATCATTTCACGGCATAAGCTGGTAAACATGATAGTCAAGAGTTATCACAGTAGTGGGAAGAGAAGCCATGTGACTGAAAGACTGAACCTAGAGAGATAATGTCAAAAGAGGAGTGGACCAAGGATGGAGTTTTGGGGGACCCCAGTTATTACCCAATGTGACTTGGACACCTCTGTACCCCAAGCCACTTGGACTAATCTGCCTGATAGGTTTAAGTCGTACCAGCCCAGAGCAGTCCCCCGCGATACCAATGAGGGCAGTCAAGTGTCCAGGTCTGAAGCCAGAACGGAAGTTGTTTTGTTTGAGAAAGTCAGAAACTTGATCGAGTTGATAACTCTCACTCTGTGAAGGGTTAAGTATGGGGTTTTTAAGCAGTGGGTTTTCCTGTATCAGCAGATGTGCAACTGTAATTATATCACACTTTGCATAATATACAGACGCTCCTTTACTTACGAACGAGTTACGTTCCGAACGGCCGTTCGTAACTTGAAATGTTCGTAAGTCGTTATTCAACATCATTTTAAGGGTATACGCAAGTATAAAGAACTAGGATGCTGGGAGTACGCACGCTACACTGCTGCACGGCGGGAGTAGTGGCCAGAAGTCGTACTAGGCGGAATTGGCGCTCAGAAAAAAAAATGTGATGTTGCAGACAGGAAACAGGAGTCCAAGGAACACAATTTTGACTTGCAGTCCTCTTCGTTTGTATGTCTCAAAGTTCATAAGTTGAAAATTTGTAAGTAGAAGAGCGTCTGTAGCGTCTTACAAACTGGGGAGATGGTACTGCCATCTTTCAAAAATTACTGCCAGTCACCGATCTTATGAATTTGGTCAGTCGACAGGATCAGGCCATGATGCTCCCTAATGCTATTAGTCTAGGGATCAAATTGGACCCTGTGCCCATACTTATCAGCTAAAGCGGATCAGTGTGAAGACGTTCCAACCTACCAGGAACCCTTTAGACTTCATACCAATCATTTATTATTATGATGGCAATTGGAAGGCATGAACTAATTACAACTGGAATGTCATGTCTTTATAATGCATAACTATCAGATAAGCAATACACACCCCTCTTTCAGAATGAACTTCATTCTCTGTATCCCCCGTCTCATCTGGAAATTGTGAACAAGGGATCAAGAGATCATGAATAAATCAACAGTCTGACTGCCTTTGTAAACTTTTTGGTATCTGATATGTCATTTACAGAAAGGAGAAAATTTGGCTAATAACATCTACGTTCTTGTGGACACATTCCCTTCGGAGGAACTGAAGAGGTGTACCCAGGACAGTGCAGTTTTCAGTGAGTCTAGCTTATTGAAGGAGGATTCATGGAATGTCGATAGTGCAGGTTACATCTTTTTAAAATCTTTCTTTAAGTAAAACACTCTAAGAGATGTGGGGAGCAATGCAATGACTTTTTAAATATATTTGTGGAACTGTCAAATATTTGGTAATGTCAGAGACCTAATGAGAATTTCCAAACAATGTAATTTGTGGAACAATCAAATGTTTGATGATTTCAGAGACCTATTGTGAATTTCCAAACAGTTTCATTTGTGGAATTATCTAATGTTTGATCATTTTAATGTTCTTGCAAGTCCCTGAGATATTCTACAGTATGGTTTCAGTATGTTACAGTATGGTTTCAGTATGCTACAAGATGGCATAGCGTCCAAATCTGCCTGCCAGCTCGTTTTCTTTCTCTCTGCTTTTGCCTTAATTTATGTGACAAAAATCCATATGCAGGAAGTCAAATTACACAGGGCCCATTAGGTAATTCCGACTTCATGGCAACACCTGTAGTATCAGAAGAATTAGGGCTGACTTTATGGCCAAGTAATCATCACTGAACTGCAAGATGCTGATGGTAGTGCCCTGATAGCACACTAGCAACTTTCACAGCCTCTGGTACAGTGTACAGAAATATCCTATTATCAATATGCAGAGAAATGGGATCAGCTGATGGAACATTGGACTGCTAACCCATCCAGATGGCCTGGTTTCAACTTTAAATCTTTCTATAAAAATACAACTGCATTCTCAGTGAAGGAATTCTGGACCACCTCAAACAAGCTTCTTTTTTTCACAAACTCAAAAAGGTCCTCCGGAGTGGTACCTTGGAGCTGTACACTACAGAAGAGGAACATCACATGATCTGTGTCGCCACCCTCTATGCCTGGACACCATGCTGAATCACATTGGGCACATCTAGCGCCTCCTGGGGATCCACTGCAGTATTTCACAATAACACCAGCGGCACAAAGTCGACCGAAGGTCGGGATCAAATGCCGAGGATATCCGCATGGTTGAAGCTTGCCTGACCTGTAGAATTCTCGGTGGAACCACGCGATGATCAATGCTTAGCATAAGGGTCTGAAGCGGCAGCACTTCAAGAATCAAAGAAATGTGTATCTGTCACTCACACAGGTGATGTGCTGAATCAGAGCAGCAATAATATTATGGCAGGTGCTATTTGCACCCAGGTATCAGCAGCCAGCAATGCTGTTACACTCGGGGTGGACAGCCAGTGTGGCCATTTGCACCCAGATGTATGTAGCAGCCAGTGTGACCATTTGCACCCAGATGAATACAGCAGCCAGATGCGATTTGCACCCAAATAGCTTTTTAAATACTTTCAACTGTATAGTATTTACATGTCCTTATACTCTGTAATATAGGAAAAAATATACCCTTCTTCAATATTTAATAATTTCTAGTGATCAAGATTACATACTTTAACTAACCACATTATTTAGAAAAACACCAGAAAAAGATTTCACCGTCAGTCTGGATCAGTGCCACCTCACCAGTGTTCTCCTGACTGTAATCCATGTGACTCTTTTTAAAGGAAAAAATGTAATAATTATAATTTTTACAATAAATAATTGTAGCAGTGAAATAGTAACAGTGTTTCTAAATAGATTTAGAATAATACTTTGAATGAATCATGGCCTAATGTATTTACATAATTCAGTTGTCTATAGTTTCTCAATTACCAAATTTTATTCAAAGAGATACATGCAAAATTCTACCATAATATTTTAATGGTGCAGTGCATTCCAATAATTTCACTCAAGCATAATTATATATGCCAGACCAAGCCCTTTAAATGCTGCAGTATCTTTTAGTGAAATACAGTGTTTTCAGAGTAAAAGGTACAGTATACATTTAAGAATCATGGTAAAGATTAATTGTTTATGTGAAATACACAACAATGCAGTAACTAAAACAAACAGACAAGAAAACCTTACAACAGAAAACAGAAAAATAAGTTGCGCATTACAAAAACAGGTATGTTTGCTTATATCCAATGTTCCTACATTTAATATGGACCTATGCTGTAAAATCATACTGAAGTTAGTGAATGATCTTTTTCATACATACATGCATTCACAAGTCAGTTGTGTGAATTAAACATGGCTCCCTATCTATGCGTTAGCTTCCGGCATGCTGTCATGGCTCTGAAGAACCGTCATCTCCTTCCAGTCATGGGAGAATTACAGAGACTATTCGCTTTTCTGCAGCATAGCAAGGTGAGATTAACCAAATAACAAGGTCACATTACAGTTGACAAAGTACATTGCGATACTTTGTAATTATTCACAACATTCCCATAATTGCAGTTAAGCTTTTGTCAACGATGTCTGTTAGGCTTGTCACACTGTTTGAAGAATAAATGGAGTCGTATTAGTGGACACTAGCTCTGCTATTCCTGTCAAACACTACAAAACTAGGAGAGTGTCTGCATCCAGTAAAGTACTCAGCCGAACCTTTTTAAAATGTTCACGAGGAAAACACGCTGGTCGGGGTCCGATGAACGTCATTTCCTGCGGTTGTTATTGGCCTTCTGATCAATCAACGTGAAAAATTCCAGTGATCAAACAAAGCCACCTTCCTGCGATTATACTGCTGCATGTTAATCGCTCTTTTATCTTTCGTTTAATCATACGTTACAGCGTCCAGCCATTTCTCCTGACAAATTTTTGAATGTATCTACCCCTGCCTGGTTCACCCCTGGCAGCCAGCAGGACTGTTCTGAGTACCTCAAGTACTTGCTTGACAGGTGAGGCAGTACTACTCAATACTCCATAATACTCATCAACAGTTATATCCTTGTCCCTCTCACTTACTAGTTTTATACGATGTGAAGGTAGTTTTTCTTTCTCTAAGCTTAACAGTCTGACTTTATTTCAGTGTGAGCAGCAGGAGTTTGCAAGTGAATCTTCAAATGCTTAAAAATTGAAACATAATCAGACTTAATTTCCTTCTTTTAGACTCCATGAAGAAGATAACAAAAGTGCACAAATTGTCAGAGGAAGACCTTCTGAAGGCTCCGGCAGTGGCTCATTAATCAAGAAGCTGTTTGGTGGGAAGCTGGTGACGCATATTCGCTGCTTACGCTGTCAGAACGTCTCACAGAGGGAGGAAGACTTCAGTGACCTGTCACTGGCATTTCCTCCACCCAGCTATCACGTGGAAGCCTTCACCACTAGCCCTTTTCCTGTAGTGGAAGGAGCCGGACCACCATTACAGTCTCAACACAAAGTTCCCTCATACCCCAAAGGAGATAGAAGGGCAGACGTGCTGGATGTCGGGGTCGTTCCCGTGGAGACAGTCGGCTGTTTAAACAATGCGGAGTCTCCCCACTCAATTGAGGAGCCTGAATGTTCATCTGCTGCCTCAGGAGATGATTGTAGGCATTCAGACGCTTCCTTCTCAGTCCCTGATCTGATCAACTTCTTCTTGATGTCAGAAGTAATGGCAGGAGAGAATCAGTACCGCTGCCAGATCTGTGACTCCTTGCAGAATGCTGAGAAGGCCGTGGAGCTGACCAAAGTTCCCCATTATCTCATCTTGACGCTGCTGAGATTCTCATTTGATTCAGCGACTAAGAGGCGGAAGAAGATCCTTGACAATGTGTTTATCCCTATAGTTTTGAAAATGCCTGTTAGAAATTCTCCTAGGCAGGTGGAGTCCGTTGGAGCTGGGAAGGTGGCCGACACCACAGAAGACAATATGTACACCTCAGTGCATTTTGACCTTGCCAGTGTGGTGGTGCACTCAGGATCATCGTCTGACAGTGGGCATTACTACTGCTACGCAAGGGAATGCAGCAGTGGAGGAGATGCTGAGGTATCTCCCAAGCAAGGTGCCTCAGCTGATGATTCTGCCCAGAAACCTGGGATGGAAGATCAGTGGTTTCTGTTCAATGACACTAGGGTCTCCTACTCCAGCTTTGGATCTGTGAGCAACGTCACCACTCACTTCCCTAAAGACACAGCATACATGATGTTGTACCAGAAGCGGCCCGCTCGGCGTATTGAGCCTGAAGGCCAGCATGATTCTGCTGCTCTGAATGAAGTACAGCCTCTTGTCAAGGACCTGATTGAGGCAATTCGAAAAGATAACAAGCTTTACACACAGGTGAACTGCTTATGACTGTCTGTTACACTTGTAGGAAATCCTGTAGCAACAGCAGGCATACTTAAGGATCTCTGTTTTACTTCCCAGATAAGTATAGTATAGTATAGTATAGTATAGTATAGTATAGTATAGTATAGTAAAAACGGTTTGTCAGACACATTAGTGCCAAGCAGAAGCATATAAAGCAATAACAGATGTTCCTAATAATCAGTTAGGGATACCTGATGTTTGGCAGTGGGCAGCACACTATCCTCGTAGCTCTAGGATGGTGGATTAAGATCCCAACCCTGCTCTGTCTGAGGGGGGATTCGAGAAGAAAATTTGTAAAAAAGTGTCATTATTATTATTTCTAGGTTATGCAGGTGGGTGGGTGGATGGATGGATGGATGACATCACTAATGTCCCTATTCCACTTCAGGAACAGGAGAGGGGGGTGAAACACAGGGCTGCTCTCTCCCCCCCGGCAGCACAGCCGGTGGTTTGGCTTAGGAGGACCCCGACCCAGGACAATGGGTAGGTCAGCAACCCACCGACCGCGGTAAATCGTTGTCAGACTCAGAATGTCCCCGTGTATATAACTACGCATTGCTTAATTTCTCAGAAGTGCGAGGAAACAGAAGCCTAACGATGATGTGCCGTCGATGTAAAAACCCTTTTCTGGAAGAACATTGAAGACAGGCCATCCCCGGGAATAGGGTCCGTCTGCTAAGAGTGCCTTCTCCTTAGACTGATGTAATGAGTGGCAGGTTCTTTATTGCGAAGCCTAGATTAATATTGCTTTGAAACTTTACTTTGCTACTGTGATGTTTTTCTTAATATACTGCAAATATAAATCCACATTCACTAGCAACATGGGCTTATGTACTGTTATAAAACTTCAATTGTATTGTACCTATAATTGAAACCTGTAATTAGCATTAGTTTGAAATTATTGATAAATTAGCAAAATGCTGTCATTGTAGGACAAAAAGCTAAAAGTATACTATGTCTAGCATGAACACGTCCATTATAACAACTATTAAATGGCACCTTGACATCATTGCCTGTACAAACAAACATATGGGCATAACATTTAAATATAATCAATGTTTGCGTCTATTCATAAACTGAAACTATATTGAAAATACGCAGTAAATACATAGCTGAATGCACTGGTAAAGAAGCAAATAAAATAGTATTATTGAATTTGAACTGTTGTTCTGTGAATAAAAGTATTCTACAGAATGCATGCAAGTATTCCATGTAATTGAAGAGATTTTATTTTATTATGATGCAACACAGATACTGCAATACTTAAAATTTGTTTATAGACAACATTGTAACAGTGTATCTAGCATAAAGAAGCCTTAGTTGCATAGGAGATCAGTGTTTGATACCGCGGATATAGGTCTACCTACCTTTACTGAAATTACAAGTTTTTGTCACGTAAAGCCAGACATCAAGATAAACCACATCAGACATTCTTCCATCTTTAATGTGACTTTGCAACCAAGAAAATTCTAGAAAAAAGTGAAAAACAATAAGTAGGACTAATAAGTAACATGTTTTTGTTTGTTACACCAGACATGATTTATCTTGATTTCTGGCTTTACAACAAAAGAACTTACAATTTCAATAAGGTTATGTAGTGTTTTTATTACTACTGTAGTTTGACTGTATCCCAGAAATAATACATTTTTATAAGTAACAACCATTTACTGAATGAATATTATTTAACAGGGTAAGTACAACGCTATAATGTAGCTACAAGACTAGGATAACTGAGATGCGGGATGTACAGACCTACACTCAGTGGCTAATTGATAGGGTCCACCTACAGTAGTTAGCATTAGGTGAGACCAACTTTTGCCTGTAGAATCGCTTCAAGAGTAGACTGACAGTGCATTCAGAGAAGCCTTTCTGCTCACCACTTGTGTGCTTAGCAGCACTTGTGGCCTTCCTGTTGGCTCTACGTCTGGCCATTGTCCTCTGACCTTTCTCACTAGTAAGATGTTTTCATCCTTGGAACCACCGCTAACACCAATTCATTCTGTGAAAATGCTAGACACAGTAGTTTGCTAAAATCCCAGGGTGGCTGATTCTGAGATGCTGGGACCACCACCAAAAATCAACAAATGCTTAAAATGATCTGGATCAGGGGTAGGGAACCTGATCCATGGAGAGCCGGTGTGGGTGCGGGTTTTCAGGATGACCTCTTAACAGCCTATAATAAATCAGTGGTTCTCAACTGCAGTCCTGGGGACCCGCTATTATTGGCTGATTACAAGGTCATCCCAAAGACCCCACAGGCGGTTTGAATTAACAAGCAGGTATTCCTGATAATCTGGATCGGTAAGTATTACACTCCACAAAAGATTTTTAAAGTGTAAGATTAATGAGTGAAAGCAGTCTTAGCCCTCCATGATGTCTTGAATGTACCTGAACCTAATTACAGTGAAATACAAGTAATGCTTCCAATTGTTGTATCCTCCACTTAAGATAAGCCAGTTAAGATAAGCCAGTTAAGACAAGCCAGTTAAGATAAGCCAGTGTTTCCCAACATGGTCCTCCGGGACCCCCAGACAGCGTACTTTTTTAAAAATGTAAGCAAAGACGCAGACGGGCTAGGGGTCTCTACGAACCGGGTTGGGAGACACTGAGCTAAAAATGTATTGGAATTTATTTATTTAAATAAATAAATCATTAGCATTATATTGCCTTGGACATTAAAGTCATTCATGTTCATTCAGTCAAGGTGACTTAGTGGGCAGCACTGTGACCTCAAGCCTCCAGGGTTGTGGGTTTGATTCCTTTCCCTATATATGTGGAGTTTGTATGGTTTTATCCCAAAGACATGCCAGTGAATTGCTGCCCATGAGCTGTGGGTCCCAGCAAAGGCTACGGTGTCAAGACCCTGTGTATCCTCTATGCATATAGAAAATCTTTTCATTTCATGAATTGTTGCATTGAAAGTCACTGAAAGCAAACACATTCAGAAAATGTATAAAAATGTAAGAATCATAAAAGAGACCTTGGCTTTAACTGTAACATTAGCCATTGTTAATACGCTTGCCTTCCTGGTGACACAGTCATTTTAATTATTATGATTAATCCAGAAGGCGGCTATTGCTCCATTAAGCGTACTTTACAAGCTGGTGAATCTCAAAGTAGGAACTTCTATTTATTCTGTTTGAGTTTGTGATTTTGGAATAAAAATAAGAAACGGACAGAGATGTCTTTGTGTCATTTCTAATCCTGAAAAATTTGATGAGGTTCTGGATACGTGTTGGGGGGAAAAAAGATTTTTGCTTCAACACAAAACATTTTATGGTCAGAAGTGAACGGCATGCATCAGTCATAGAGCACCTCATGTACTGTAATGCAGGATAGAGGAAGCAAGCGTCCTCTCCGAATCACATGCTGGAAGATAAAACAGCATAAAAGAAAAGCTGGATTACGCCACACGTCGATTCTTCAAGTAAAGTGAAACTGGGAAGCCCATTTATGTTTCAACCTCACAATGACCTTGTGGTACAAAGTAGTGGTTAAATACAGCAAGAAGGTACACGTCCAGGAAAGGCTGAGTCATGACCCCTGACCTTAGTCTGACCACAAACCTGTTAAACCAGGGGTCGCTACCTTTTTAAAGCAAAGAGCCATTTTTCCTAAATGTCTGACCCACTATTTACAAATGGGTAGAGACGGGGGTTTGAGATACGATTTTTTAAAATGCGACATGGGTATATATGCATTTAACACAAAAAAAGTTCAAGTACTTACAAAAAATAAAGAAAACCAATTTCGGGGGGCATCTCAGTTTTAAATAACTCGGACACGTAACAGCGCAAAGGTGACTAATATTACAACATATTTCAGTTCTGTAGCGATAGTCTTCACCCTCAGCCCTGCTTTCGTTCGGCTCTGCTGTCCTCTGCCCTTCACTCTCCACCTCACTACCATAACTGTGCTGACCGAACAAGTGCAAATGTCCTCATCACTCCGAACTCAGCTGGCTACAATATGGAAATCAGAGAATATATAATATTTTTTACGAAGACCTGGGAAGGCGTGGTGACGATTTACTACAAAAAGTAGGCTACATGAAAGAGTTAGGAATCCCAATAAACTCAATAAGCCTACATCCAATCTCAGGTACTAAAGAAAACTCCGGAAAGCGGAGACGTAATCTCATCGTAGAGAATGACTTTGAGGAAGATGTAAATTATACAGTTAAGACATCACAGAAGCGTGTGACAGAGCGCGTCATTCACATATAGCTAAAGAAATATCTAAATGAAAAATAATATTAACCCATAAATAAATCATTTATATTTATGAAAGTATTATCATAACATGTTAAGACATGAAAATGTGAATGTGTCTATCGTTCTAAGAGCCGCAGTCACGTGGTCAAAGAGCCGCAGGTTGCCGACCCCTGTGTTAAAGAGTTTCAGAAAAAACAGTAATAGGCAGTAGCTGAATCAAATTTTCACATTTCATTTTTCAAAAAGATTTTATATGAAAATACATAAAAGAATTTTGGGTTGCTTGTTAAATTTTAAAGGTATGTAAACTGTCTATGTGCACTAAACTTCACACATTCCAGTCTGTACTGTATCTGGTGTTAAATGTCTTATTTTAATATACAAGTCTGAACAAGGGCAATTAAATACTTTTTCAGTTAGCGCACTAAAGAGAAAGTGTCTGTGGTGACAGACCAGTCCCAAAGTCATTCACTGTCTGGGGAATACAATTAGTCATAAATCTATCGCAAGCATTTTTATATGAAAATTACCAGACAGTCAAGCACACAAGAAAATCATTGAAAGAAAAAAAGAGACCCATCTTAACAGACCTGATAAACTTCAACATGTGAAAAACCCAGACCACCACAGTTAGAATATAGTGCGGGTGTTTGACAGACCTTGACCTGAAGTAAGTCAATCAGCAAAGCAAAGTTACACATTTAGCCATGCAGACAGGCCATGTGGTGTCTCTCGCAGGACGTGAGAATATGTAACCTGTGATGGCCCCAGGCTGTCTCCCACCATGCGACCTCTGCTGCAGACTTACTGGATAAGAGGCGATGACATCTGATAGCCTTTGCCATTTATTCAATATAAGATATAAAGTTGGGTATTAATATTTCATTATGGACTGAAAAATAACCAGGTTTAATTATAGCTTTGTGAGGCACATGGCTTTTCAACTTATGATAAAACATAAGTCATAAAACAAGAGTTTTAGTGTCCAGTGTTTAAAAAGTACTAAAATTAGACAGAATTATTTAAACTTTGTTTAAAAATTGTGAAATTAATTAACTAATATTAACTAAATCAAAACAAGAAACGAAACACATTAAGACGGAAGCAAAGTTTCCTTTATTTTACATTTGTTAGCAAAATTTATGTAATACACTTTTACAGTCGACAAGAGTGAGAAAATCTAGGAAATGGGATCACATCTTTAATATTGTTCACTCCTAGAACACACTGCAAGTAGCGCTCAAAGCCCATTCCAAACCCGCCGTGAGGAACTGAGCCAAACTGTCTCAATTCCAAGTACCTGGGAAGAAAAACAGCACAAGGGCATTCTTTACAAAAGGACAACGAATGCATAATCTTCGGCCAATTTCATCGATCATTCTTACCACTGATATGGCTCCTTCATGTCAGCACTGCAGAATGACAAAAGTTATTATTGTAGCAAAGAAAAGCTCAAGTCGTAAAGAAATACAGAAAAAAGTATAAAGAACCAAGCATCTCTGCTAGGAGGGTTTACTTTGCTAGCCGTGTCCTCAGGAGCTCCTCCCGCTCCTCTCGGAGAGTGCCCCCACACAGCTCTCCCACCCCCGGCACCAGCAGGTCGACAGCGGCCACCTGGCCAGTCACGCCGGAAAACAGAGCAGAGGAAACAAAAATAAAAGCAGCTTAACCGAGAGCACAAGAAGCGCGTGGTCAGACAAACCGAGAAAGTAACGCAGGATAACTTTTTGCACGACCCATTGCACTTTACACTTAGCCTGTCTTACCCACTATCATCTCTTCTATGTCTCGTGTCGCACTGTTTTTGAATGTATGCACTTTTTGCACACTTGCACTTTATGTAGTCCTGTGCCGATGCAGTGTTATATGTAACACCATGGTCCCGGAGGAACACTGTCTCGTTTCACTATGTACTGTATCACTTTATGTAGTC
>JAODLD010000044.1:7393395-7446395 GCA_026781065.1 Mormyrops boulengeri | reverse complement strand
CTGTGTCGATGCAGTGTTATATGTAGCACCATGGTCCCGGAGGAACACTGTCTCGTTTCACTATGTACTGTATCACTTTATGTAGTCCTGTGTCGATGCAGTGTTATATGTAGCACCATGGTCCCGGAGGAACACTGTCTCGTTTCACTATGTACTGTATCACTGTATATGGCTGAAAGCCACTTGACTTGACTTGATAAACTACCTGCATTAAAACTAAAGTAGCTCAGAACATGGTGCACCGACACAAAGTTTCCAGTGAAGGGAAACTCACCCTGCCTGAAATAACTACAGTGTAACAGTAAGTACCCCACCTTTTACATAAATCTAGAAATGTTCATTTGCATTGGAGCTAGAACTGATTTGTGAGGCATACTTTTAGACAGGACAGGTGGCTAGGAAAAAAAACTTATAAACACCTTATTTTATTAGAGGCTGCTCAGTTTGTCAGTGTCATTGAGGGGTCCCTTACAGTGTGGTGGGGCTCGTCATTGTTATCCCGGGCGTAGAAAGGCTTCAGCTCATAGGGGTAGTTGATGACGAACACTGGGACGTCACCACAGTGCTTGACCAGGTAGTGCTCGTGCTCTTTTTGCAAATCGCAGCCCCACTGTGAGAGACATAGACCGAGAGACAGTTCAGCAAACAAGACTTTAATACACAAACCCAAAACACGCCTATCTTTTTTTTTTATTACAATGAAATGAAACAGATTAATTTCCAGTACAAATGATTTTTTTCTGGAACATTATGATACCAAAAACAGCCAACAGAAGCAACTGCAATACCTGCCTCTGTTTTGAAAACAAAGTTCTCAGAACTACGGTTCAGCAGGTCAATGGCTTCACTGTAAGTGATCCTAAAACAGACAAATAATACAAGGCATGTAAGCTACTGCGTCATCAAAAGCTATGGGGTAGAAAAGCATTATTACAGAATGCCATAGACAATACTATGTACTTACACCTTGAATTTATTCTTCAGCATGACATGTAGACTGTCCTACAGAGGAAAAACAAAATGTCACAAACAAAATATGATATTGACAGAACGAACAAAGTATCCGGCTAAATTTCCTTACCCAATGTTCAGGTGCAACATACTTGTGAAACATTCGTACATCATCTGCACATTTATCAAGAACTCTCTCTGTGGTCGATTTAAACAGATTCTCCATAACCTGTAATGGAAGTAAACAAATCATAACATTTTGGAAATGATATTTCCTGCAGGATACACCTACTTACTAATTAAATACATAATATCATGGGGTAAGACTCAAAACTAATGCATATCACTTCTGCTTTGCCCAGTCATATAAAAGAAAGAATATTACCTAAGTCTGAAGGCCTAAAAATGTAATAAAACGAATTCCCCTTCAAATGCCAAATACTCGGTTATTTCTCAAAACACAAACATGCCTTGCCCAAACAGGCTTGCCATTAGTATATTAAAGGAAGTTCTTGAGTTGAACAATGCACCATTTGAATACGTCTTGTTCCCAATCCTGTAGTTTTCACTGGCAGCACACTGCAGTTTGCACTCCAGCTAAGCTATCAAATTATTCTTGTTCGAGACCCAATAAATAATGCAAACTACTCTACACCAAGTGCTGGGAATCTATTTTTAAGCCCACTACATAAACTTCATTTGTATTTGCTCAGGAATTTGTGCAAAATATATTCACTATATCTATTCCACTGGAATCTTTATCAAAACAATAAATTAATAACTGCTTATGTGCTAAAAGTAAATAATTCTGTTTCATACTCTGGAAGCAGGTAAAAATAAAATCTGAATTCCTTGACTAACACAAATATTAATTAAAAAGTAAAACAGCCCCACATTTGTTTAACGTGATTTGTGGTTCTGAATTCCTTTAATCAATCCTAGGCAACTAATGCAGTTCCCATATGAAACAAACGAGAGGCAAACGGACTGACTGGAACAGAGCTGAAATCGACTGCCGCATAAAGACTCACCGAAGCTCTTAAAATTGGACCGCTGTAACCTTAGGAAAGCAAAGAGCAGAACATGTGAACTAAAAAGGACACGTTTTACCATCATGATGTCCTCCAGCGACTCCGTGAAAGCGATCTCAGCTTCCACCATGTAAAACTCTGCCAGGTGGTTTCTGCTTTGAGAGTTCTCTGCACGGAAAGTCGGGCCGAACGTGTAAACACGTGAAAAAGCCCTTAAAAGGAAAAGACATACATCCACATTAATATTTATGGTCAGTCTCACAACAGCCACACTCTGTGGGCATTTAATTTTTCCTGAAATGAAGGCGGCTGATTTCCCCGGAAGAATGTGTCTTTAGTTTCAGCTCTGTCACCCCTTTAACATTCTTTTTTTCCACACTGAGGGGGTGACATTGTCAGGGGAAAACGTCAGGGCAGTGGGCTTATTAAATTAGTCTATCCATCTCTCCCATATGTGAAGATATTAACTGATGCATCGTGTTCCTTCTTGTGCCAGTAAACCTTAGCAGACCCTGACATCTACCATGATCCCGGCTGCAGGACATTTTTGTCCCAAGACACGTCTCACCAATAACAGATTTTACTTCTCATGTTTCCCCCCTGTTATCATCCATATCCCAAGTCACATCGCTCCGTAGGAACTTGACAGCGCTGTTATTAATCGAGCAGGATAAACCACTGAGTCTCCTCAAATACAAAGGGAAACACGTCTTCAAAGGTTTACTTCTGCTTCATCGAAATATTGTCTAAAAGCTCGTCAAACTAGGTACTGCTGTACACACTATTCAGATTGACTGCTGACACCTATGGGCAGACTCCTGCAATTACATGCAGATCTTGCTACATTCTTCTCTACTTAAGCTGCTCACCTATCCATACATACATCTGGCCTCATGCATTTATCACTGACGGCACTTCTGCCTCCCAGAACGACAAGCTGACTCACCCAGTCATGACCTCTAGATGAAGCTGTCCAGAAACAGTCAGGAAAGTCGGGATGGAGAAGAAGTGCAGCTGGGTTCCTTCCGGGTTTTTATCCTGACCTGAGGGCTAGAGGTCAGAGTTTATGCTACTAAATATCAAATACAAGCAGTATTTGTGTTAGATCAAGAAGAATGCTAGGGAGGCCATATGTACAGGACCGGCTGTAATCGCCAGACATATGTGGCCGGATGAAAATGTACAGGAGGAGTTTGTGTTGTGTTGTTTGAAACGGACCAATAAGAATATCAATAAATAAATAAACTTACTCACTTCAACCTTAAAGAGTTCACCAGCTCCTTCACAGTCATTTGAAGTGATGATTGGTGTATGAACATGCAAAAATCCATTCTCCTAAAAAACAAAATAACCTTGTGCTGAATAAGCATGGATCATAATGGATGGATCATAATAATCGTAGTACTTAAATAATACAAGAAAACAGTTTTACATCGTTACAGTGTAACTCACAACTTAATTATGATTCAAGAAGTTATGGCAGAGTATAATAATCCATCCATTTTTGTGGCTGCTTAGCTAATTAGAATTACAGTAAACAGCAGTCTATTTCAGGAGTGCTAGGTAGAGTACATCATGGGTGGTTTAGCGATCAGAGACACACTCCCAATTCACTAAAACAGGCAATTCACTAAAATGCTTCTGGGATGGGAAACACTTGCTAAAATACTCCCTCACGCATTTCACACAGTAGCAACAGAATACAGCATGTCCACTATCACTGCTGACGGTGAATAGATCCTCACCTTAAAAAATGCCTGAATGTTAGCGGTGGCTTCACTCCGTATCCTCAGCAAAGAGCTAAATGTGCTTGTCTTACAGCGCAAATGGGGAAACTGCCGGATATACTCCACATCATGCCTTTCCTTTACTTTAAATGGAAAATCCTGAAAAAAAAGACAGTTCAGTTCCTCACAAATATATCAACACCAAAATCTTCAACATTTATCAACGCTGATAATCTCATCTTGTTTCAGCATGTCTCAGAAATATATGCTATGAAATGTTCACGTTGGTTCAGTACCTAAGTGTTTAATTTTGTGATTACTTTGAAACAGGGTCACTTTCAGTCTTAATCATATATTTGGTGATATTACAATTAAACAAAATCTGTGTTAATCAAAGCAATTTGTGTGTAAGGCTGTATCTTATGTCGTAATGTCCCCAACCCAAGACAAATGAGACTTACCAAAGGATTGCACTCCCCAACTACCTGGATCTGGTGTGCCTGCAGCTCAACATTCTGTTTTTTGTGAGAACTTCTTGTCAAACTTCCAGAGATTTGCACAGAACTTCCAAATGTAAGATTCCTAATTTTTAGAAAGACAAAAAAAATAAATTTATGCGTAATTTACCCAACAAGCAAGAGGTTAGATAAACATTATGTACTGGCAATTTTATCCACAAAGCCACATCACAGCAAATTCCACATTCCACAGTCCATGCATTAAGATTCTAAAATTCATCACTGAATTACAATTCAGTACAATGATATTTTGCAATAAAAGAGGAGGATGGGCCTAACTGAATTTTTACAAGAAAAAAATATAATGGGTATACAATGGTAGTTTGACCAATTTGGAAGTTCATTACCACACCCTTTTCCTTATAGAAAGAAATATTCAGGGCTTGTTGAAAGATGACAGCCACAATGACCTTATAAAACAGATACTGAGACTTCCATCTTAAACTTTGGACAAGTTTTTTTTTCTAAATTCCAGATGTCACACTATTTGCAGCTTTTATGAAATAACTGAAAAGCAGGAGAATGTTTAAAGCAATAAATTTCCATATTTTGAGCATGCCCCATAAGTTTTCAACCAATTTGCTAATTCTCATAACTTGAGATGTCTCAACAATCCCAAACTAATCATTCTGAGAAGTCGTACTTGTCATTCAGTTCTGGATCACCGACCACTTGGAGACTCTTCTTTGTGCTGCCGTCATTGACATCAAGGAAGAGAACATTCTTCTGTGCTCGAACAGACCGGACCCAGCCCTTGGATGGGGAAGAACAAACAGGCAGGAAATCTGCATATAAACCCTTCCTTTAACATTTCAATTGTTCATTTTCTTAATTTTATTATTTTAGATTTTACTTTAAATTAACGCAGGATCAGAGGTGTCAGAGGGGCCTGGATATCCTGGCAGATTTGAGGGGGTCCTCAATACAAAAAAGTGACATCACTGCTCTGCTAATTCTACCGTGAGGGACCCCACCCCCAAGCCAAGCTGACGTCAGGGAGCCCAGAATTCCCAGCTATGCCCCTGCTTATGACTGTCTACAAGTGAACCAAGAAACCCTATTGGAAAATAAGTACGTAGATGTGTTATTCAAGCGATCACAGTATTTATATTACATAACATTATAACACATTTATATTACAGTACATGCATTGCCTTTGTTACAATATTTCAAATATTACGTGGGTTAGTGCACAGCCCAAACGCCCCCCCAGCAAGTTTCAGTGGATGCATGCATTTTAGCTCCATCCAGAGCTTTATAGTCCAACAAATTAATGCATATCTCTTCATTAAAATATTTTTTTCAGGTAGAATTAGAAAGCTTTGATCACACTGCTTTTTTTCAGAAAAGCTTTAACTATATAAAGTGATTAAAGGCCTGCCTCTTTTCCTTAATAATTTATTTGTATGCTGTACCGGCTGCTAACTCCAGCTTGTTAGGTACTGAACCAATTAGTACCATAGCAGAATACTTACTTATCATGTTAAATAACATGTACTGTAATACAATTATACACCAATAATAGCGTTACAATAAATGACATGTACTACCTGTATTTTTACATGTTTTCCGACTTCATCTCCAGAAAGCGCTTCGCAAATCCTCAGCTTCCTAAACTCCGTATGACTGCAGTATTTCAAGCTGAAGACTTTTGAGCCGAGGACACATGACCTTCGCGTGACAATGTTTACACACCCAACTTGTAACATTGTTTATACTTGCTAGCTACTTTGTCGTTTGATTGATATTATTTCAAATGCAATCAAAAATACAGAATTCTCTAGCACTGTATATCGTACAAATAAAAAATCCTGAGTTGTTTCATCTGTAAACTGATCACGCATTACACACTGCGCGAAAGCCGTACGCTTCCTGTTTACCGTAGTACACTGTGTTGAAGGACACCACTAATTAAACGTAGGAAAGAAATAGGAAACTTTCCTACGATTAGTGTCCTCAAAAATCCCACATCCTCTGTTTTCATGTAAAGTATGGACAGTGCGTTATTTCACAAACACTCGAATCAATTTGATTTATTTTATATTCGCCATATAGTTGATTTTCACTTGGAAAGTATTGTGCTTATAGGCACAAGGTATGTCCTATACATTTGACCTTCGTTTCTCCTACGGAAGTTTTCCCATCACTTCGACGAACAATTGAACAATTATTTCACAGGGTATAGTCCGCAGCTTTCTCCTACGGATGACCGTAAAGACACATACTTTATTCCTCTGCTTTTTGGAGTTATGGGCGGTCGGCAACCAGCTTACAGGTGCATTACCGCCACCTACTGGACCAAAGTCACCACCTTTTTTAAACTGAAGAAGGCACACTGGTCTTCTACTTTTAAATTGGGAAACTTATTCAAAATTTCCTCGAAAGATACGCATCAGGTTCCCTAATTGCGTTTGGGTTAGATAGAAAAGAGAGTGCAAACCAGGTAGAAGGAAGTGTTGTATTGCAAAGCTGTGTGACAGGGTGAATATCGTTGAAGGTGAAATCTGCCTTCATTCAGTGGCTGATTAATTCACAAGAACTCCAGCCACCTTTAAGCAAACCCAGTACTTTCACTTGTATAGACTGGTAAATTTATACCGCTCTTTTCCCACTGCAGCTTCTGACAGTGCATTCTTCGTCTAAGCACAGGGGTCGCAAGAGTAAAAAAGGGGGGATTTTTGAGCTGGGTTGCCGACTCTCACGAGTCTGCCGTAGCATTCACGCATGAAATCTATATTTTTTCATTATAAACCTAGAATTAGCTACATCAAAAACCTTGGACCTTTGCAAACACTAGAGACTATTTACAGGGTATTAAAATTGTTACATTCATGTAAATGCGTGTGCAGACTTGTCTCGAATTGAAAATCTCACTCCAGCCAGCTGACCAAAGTTGGCATCCCCGTATTTACGCGCCATGCAAAAAATGCACGTCAGTCCGACTGTTCGTGGATCTCAAAAGGCACAAGCTTTAGAAATCAAGGTCTACACCGGGAATAACCTGAAATTAAACTAAAACCTGCGCCGCTCCGCCCTGGCGTTCGATGAAATTGCACTAAGGATTAAGGATTAGAGAAATGAGGCTTAAAACACACGGCAGGACCATTTACTGGTTCCCACTGAAATTCCACCCATCTTGATACCTCCCCCAGTTAGATAATGTATTTTGGTTAAGGTGGAAGAAACTAACGCCAAATCAGCGTCTATCTGCAATCCTGTGCCTGACGTCACGTCACGGGACGTCTTGCGGCGGTTCACGCTGATTGGTCCATTTTCGTATCATGGTCGATTCCTGTGATTGGACGACAGGTCCTCTCAAATATTTAAAATACACTAACCCGGAAGCAGTTTTTATTTCTAGTTAAAGTGTATTTGCACAAAGGTTTGTTATTCGTTTGAGACAACTGGATTTTAGTTATCAAAATAAGCGCAAACATTGGGCTGTATATTTATTCAGATAACCCTGTTTTTTCTTTTATTTCTCAGCATTAAAGTTTTTCTGGCTAAAATGACTTTTTTAAAATTGACTTTTCTGAAGTGCTATATTTTGTCACTTCAAGATTCGTGTGTTTCGTACCCATGCTGTCAAAACTGTGCATCCAAATTACACAGAATCCAGACGGAGCAAAGGTAAGTAAAGCTATGAATGCAGTAACATTTGTAAACGCTTATTTCTCATTTAATTTTGTATTTTGTCTGAAAGTCCACCTTTATTACTATGGATTAGTTGTTATTTATTGTAGGGTTAGATTTATTCAAAATTGCATACATTGTTACAATTAAATCGTTTATTTTATGCATTATACTAATGTACATGGAATATATTAGCGCGTGGACCACACTGATGTATATTTACTGTGATGAATATCTTCATTCTCTTTTTTTTTTTTCTTAATATCAGATACAGATGCCCAAAATGTGGATTCGCATGTCTGATCGAAAATGTCAGTCACAGATATAAGTTATCACTTAAAGTTGCAAGAGACTGTGACATATTTGGAGTGACTCTTTTTGGTAGCTGTTTAAATCCTCACTTTGGTGCTTCTGCAGTTTGTCTGCAAAGGTAAAGCTGTATTTTCAACTCATTTACAATACATCCATCTATCTTCCATCTGCAGTACAGGGTTGTGTCGGGGGGGGGGAGCACAGGGCATAAGGCAGGGTTGCACCATGGATGGGGCGCAATTAAGCTATTGAAAGACGCACAGTATGGGATATTTAGAGACATCTGGAGTACCTGTAGGCAACAAAACACATGCAAACTCCAGACACACCACCAGGGGTGGCAACTGAACACGTAACCTTGGAGGTATGAGACCACAGTTGGCATCATGCTGAAGTGAAATTTGAAATAACACACATACCTTTGTATGTTTTAAAGCATCAACTACTGAATGAAGTTTAAACCTTCTGTTTTTGGAAGATAATGTTAATAGGTTTTTTGTGTCTGTAGACTGTTGGAGGAATCAAAGGCAGAATGTTCACAAACTGATGTGCAACATTTACTTACCAAGGCAGTGGATGACTGCTTTGTGGGAAGGTGCTTTTTATTTGGCATAAAGGTACAAGTGCTTAAAATTGATTACAAAGAATCTGTATGTGCACAACTTTATTTTATATTAAGTACAAATGCAAATGTTCTTTCTCCAAACAGATGCCTAACTTTGACGTAGATGGATCCACTTCTACTAGTAATAGCTTTTCTTCCTCACTGAAAAGAATAAAGATCTCGGGAAGCTTCATCGCCAGCCGAATGATTTTGCCAAATTCAGCTGTTATCAGTTGCCCTGTTGTAACCTATTTTAAAAAACTTCTTCGGGCAGCTCAGCTTTCAGAATCCAGTGTCTCACAGCAACCTAGGAAATTTTTAGATACCCAACAAAATAATAATAGTACAATACTTAATAGCTGTGAATGTACTTTGGCCTCACATGGAGGATCACACTCACAGCACACCAGTGGAGCCCACGATGACCCAGGATATTTCCAGCAGTCACTTGGAATAATAACAATTTTAACAGAACGTTCTTACTCTGAGCCAGATGGAAGTGCTGTGGTTGATTCACCTAAACCAAGAACAGAAGAGCGATCTAGCACTGAGATGCCTAATCCATGTTGTTCTTGCTTCTGTTCCTCAGACACGCAGGGGAAATATACACATAAAGAGACATTATGCAACTGTAACTTTGCAGTTTTGGAAGAGGATGGTAATGTATCAGTTTTTTTATGGGACGATAAATCTTTCTCTGATGTCTCGGGTGAATTTATTTCTAAGGCAGGCAGGAGTTCAGAAGCATTGACTGAAAACAGCGTCTGCACTTTAGACAAAGAAGGTGCTAAGCTAACGAACATAATTCACGTTTGTGAATTGCATGTGCAAGCAGTGTCTCACAATGAAAATCCTTCAGATTACTCATATAATTCGAAATGTGATGTTTTGTCCAACAGTAAAGAGTCTATTGATAAAGTTCAGTCACTAATTCAGCATTCATCACTAACCCAAGAGAGGAACGAGAATGAGTTGGCAAGCATGATATTAAGAGAGCCTAAACCAAATGCTGTGACAGAGAATAGTGTTTCACATCTCAGTTACTGGGACACATTTGAGAGTGAATGTGTAAGTAATGTTAAAGATTACACTGACGAGTCCACTAATATGGATGACAGAGCAAAAAGACAGACAAAATATTATTTTACTAGTGATTGCTCAACTCAAAAAGAATCAGATGGCAACAATTTTACTATCTGTGACTGGAAATGCAAAACGGAAGTGAGTCCACAAAGAAGCATCTCTTGCCTTGAAGACGTTCCTAATTTCTCACTTGACCTGTTTAATGGCTACGAAGAGAGCCATGTTCATGAAGAGGAAAAAAGCAAAGGGGAAAGCTACAGGAATGGCCTGTTTGTGAAACAGAGCTGTGATGGAACTTTAAGGGCAAATCCAATGAAAATGAAACACAACTGCAATTTGAGTGCATCTGAGCCAGACTTATCAAACTCACTCGAGTTTGTTCCTTTTTATCAATCAACTCCTATTTCAAAGAAACCTCAATCTCCAAAGATTATTCAGTATGCGAACAAAAACCAAGTGCAAAGAGACCATCTTTTGACCAAATCCCACCTGAAGAGGCATTATGATGATTGTAAAACTCAGGACACAGATAAACGTCTAAGGACACCGAAAACTGATTCTCAGGATCTCCTTCCCCCCTCCATTCACAAGATTCCACATTTGTCTCTACATGAGAGGTTAATGGGACGCATAAAACGTGCATGTAGCCATGAGGATGGCTGCACAAGAGTGCACTTGAGAAATCTGGATGGGAATTATCTAGGAGAATCCAACCCTGCTCACATAAAGACGAATAAGACTGAGGCAAACCCAAACCACTTGCGTTCTCTATCCACGTCAGAGAAGTGCGACTGTTCAGAGACCGTAAATGTGAAAAGATCCCATGAATGCACCGATTTTAGAGACACTCCATGCAATGCTGGTATTTCCAGCTTTGCTGCTGAGAATGGCAGTTTATGTAACTGGTCTGCAGACCTTTTTGCTGACTGATGTTTTCTTACCCTATGAAACAACACATTAGGCCATAATGGTATATTTGTAAGCTATCATGTAAAGTATGTCAATGTGCCTCTTTTGCCAGTAATATGCTACGTGATTTTTGTAAGAATTCATTTTTACATAGTGATCATATTATTTTAAATGATTCCAATTCCCTACTAATTTATAATTTTACTAGGTAACGCACAAGGATTTTTAAAAAATTGTTACATTTTCTTACTTATAAAGATTTGACTGTTGATTGGCTGAATATGTAAATGAAGCATTTAAGTTAATACATTTTCAGCTATTTACATAATATTATTACTTGTATCAGTTAATAAGCACACTTGACCCATAGATTTGTTCTCAGTTTCCAAGCAATTAGACCATCTGGTGAACTAATGGCAAAATTGGAGCTGCTTCGGTCCTGCTGGTGTGAGTACTGTCATTCTTTGTGGATGTTATTTTTGCTCTACATGTAGAGAGATCTCTTGTGTACGTACTTAATTATTTATATTGGAAGAAAAAAATCACCTTCTTTGATTTAACTGTGGTGTGAGTATCTGATTGAAAGAATCCTTTGCATATTTAAGTAAAATATCTATATATCCTCATGAGGGAAATCTTTTACATTTACAGTAAAAGGCTGAGGCTAATTTGGTGACTTCCATCATGTGTTTGTAACTACAATTATCAAAATTATTGCATTTCCTCTCACATTAATTTTACTGCTTTGTTATGTGCTATGCATAACATAAAATGAACTATATTCAGTTGTTATGCAAATCCAAATCTATTTCACATTTTGCAGACACATTGTATGAGTGACAACCTGGGGGTGTTCCAGAAAGCAGGATGTCTTTCTAAGCCGGATAACATGTTGGTTGTAAGGTAGCCTGGGCTAAATGGACTTTGTTCACTTACATTTAGCTCAGAGCACCTTAAATTCGACAAGTTATCCAGCTAAGCAAGAAACCCTGCTTAATCAAACACACCCTGGAACTGGTGACTTTCTTAGAGAAATCACAGTAAAATAGAAGCAGTGTTGCTTAGTGGAAAGTTAACATTTTGTGATTTTATAATGCACTGCAAACTGGTGGTCATTTTGTAGAACGCAATATTGTAGCTATTTTTGGTTTCTATTTTTTTTTTTACCTCCTACATGTGTATTTGAGTCTCACCCGATGAGGTGAATTAAAACTAAGCTAAAATTGAATACACAGTGGGACCCCTGTATCTGCAGTTTCAGTAACCGTGGTTTCAGGTTACCGCAGTGCAGAAAAAAAATCGGAAAATTCCAGAAATATACAGTTCGAAATTTTCAGCCTGCGTGCTGAGTGAGTGCAGGCTGTAACATGGTGAAATCCACCAGCCTTGTTGCACCCAGTAAATCTCCCATTGTCCCCACAGACTCCTGCTTTATAACCAATAGCAATCATCAGTAAATTACCATATGCTACATTTTGAGTATTTAATGTTTTTTGGTAATCCAACTCACTATTATGACAGTGTTTGTAATTATTAGTAACAGAGTAGATTGTAGAATTTTAAACTGCTTGTTTTAATTAGGAAATATTAATTTGTACAGTAGGACAACAATCAAGAACAACATAAATGTCAGGTATGAAAAGTGAAAAATGACACTAAGGGACTATCTGTACTAAGTTCAGTTGGAGAGTAAAAGCTAATTCTGTCGGTCGAAGCATGAATGAAATCGGATACGGACATTCTTCATCTTGGTCTGGCTAATAAACAATTGACAAAATTGTTATGTTTCCCTATTTGCCAGTTGTTAGACTAGATGGGGCGGCATTAGCTGTCCAATCTCATTCTGTCCGATTTTCTTGGCTCCTCAGCCATCCTTCATACTCTGTATGTAAAGTATGCACTGTGTTTTTCCAGCCCACAAAGCCTTTCATATCTATTACATTAAAACAGTTTGTCAGTCACTACACTCCTGGAATGTAAGTAAAGCTCCTGCCTAAATTTGGACAACAGAATCACTCAAACTGCCTTTCAGCACCATTAAAGTCCTAAATATTAATATTTAATATTGAAGTCCTTTCAGGTATGACAATTAATATTAATATTTAATACTGAAATCACTTCTTTCAGCTATGAGAATTGAGCTGGAAAGATTTCACATGAAAGCAATAAAGTACATGAAAGAAAACTTGGATGTTATATTCAGTATATCTATTGACAGGCACACGGTTAGATTTACAAAAAAAATTAGAGGATGCTACCACATTGTCTTTTCATTTCTTAAACAACAATAATAATAATTTTCTTCAGCTAATATGGCACCAACAATAAATCCATCAATATTTCTTCAACTGACCTTCCTTTTGTAGATTTTCAGCTCTCGTTTCAGTAACAGCAAAGGCCCCCTGTTGATCTTTGAGAGAAGTACACTCACAGGTACCCTTTCCTATACAGATAACGCAACTCAAGTATGACAGTCAGTAACTATTTGAATGCATTCCACAGCTGTGTCCCTAAAGAGGAGTATTTGAAGCTTTTCTATACATTTTTTTGTTGAATAAAGTCCTAAAAGATATTTATTTTATGTCTACTCGGGTTTTAAGCCAACAGAATGTTTGAAAAACAGAACTATACATGCTAATGGTGTGAAGTTAAATCAGTGTCTGTTGTATTTCATCTTCTACCTCCTCATGTATAATACATTTTAATTTCTGTGATTTTGAGGCACATTTGTGGTCATCCAGGCGTCACATATGACCAAATCCCTGTCTTGACAGGGTCAACAGGTTTTAGGCGAAGATACGTGGGTATACAATTCCAGTTGTACCAATGACCCTTGTAAAAAGTCTGCATGCTGCAATTTGTAGGGTGTGTTCAGTAAGGCTTCCTTTTGTGCAAGTCTTTCAAAGAGCTTGTTGACACGACGCTGCCTAAGATTCCCATAAACTGTGCAGTTCTGAAACCTGATCTTTGGCTTGACTCCCTCACTGTTCTTCCTCACTGTGTGTGGGGGCAAGATACACAAACATATTCTTTTTGGCAAATCTCCAACTGTTCCAGACTCCAAAAACTTTTTCATGATTGGTCCGACTGTGTTTATCAGTATTCTCAACTGTTTTTTGTACCACTGCCTAATCTGTCTAGATCAACTGTCACCTGGTTTAAATTGAGACGTCTTTGATGACAAAAGGAATTTATGTGAACAAAACTTCATATACAGGATATTATCCAGAAACTCAGGGACCACAATACAGTTCCTGGAGTCTATTAAAAAAAAGTTTAGTTTTATTTGAAATATTCTTTAGGGGTGACAATAATTTTGAAACTTTAATGTTTTGTAGAAATATAATATTTTTCAATAATCTCTTTTGCATCTGAATGATTGTGATAAATCTATAGCTGTATACTGTTCATGTTTTGCTCATGAGGGCTGCCAATAATTTTTCAGTTAACTATACATGAGGTCTATAAATATGTTTATATTAAACTCCGGAATGTGCACTTTAATCGTGTCTGAATTGTATGATTCGAAATTTTAAACTGTGGAGCAGAGGGGTAAATCGAGGAAAAATGTGTCTTTGCCCCAAACATTATCGAGGGCACCACACAAAATAAACTATTCTTATTAAATATTCTTTTAATAAGTAAAAATACAGTAAACTAAATACCCCATAACATGCACTTAGGAACTGAATGTAGTGACAGGAAGATATATGTTGTTAATTTACATTTCTGAAATGGATTAATGAATATTTCTCGTTTATTGGATAACTCTAATAACTTTTCAAGGTCAAGGCCAGTGCACATTAGACAAAACCACTGCACAACCCAGCTAGGAATGTCACTCTCTAGCTGGGCTGTGAATCAGATACAGAAATTAAGGTCTCACATATAGTATACAAACATACTGTGCAGCATTAATATACTGTTGCACATAACTGCCAGACTGGTTATATTAAAATGGAAAAGAAATGTACAAATAAAGGATTACAGTAATATTTAAAAAGCCCTTTTTATACAGATCTTTCAAGAACTGACTGTTAAAGAATGCAAATAATACTGTCAATATAATATGTATGTACTTAAATTACAAATTAGAGCCTGAAAGAAATAATACTTTCAACTATAAAAAAGATAAACTAAGCCTTCATAACTTCATAATTACACAGAAAAAAAGCTGAATAGCTAATACTAAAATCTTCCAGTTCAAAATATCCAGGACAAACATTAAAATGTGGAAAGAAATCTCATGCGCGCTGCATGCCTCCTAAATGTCCTTCAAAAGTATTGCAAAGCTGACTGATGTACTGGGTGGTGGATTTTACACAGATCAAACCTTTTACTGTCCAATTTAAGATGGAGAAAGTATAATGCTTCACATTAACTGTACCTTCATAATGCATTCACAGAACATTCAGTGCACCTTCATAATGCATTCACAGAACATTCATAAGCAGCATGTAAGTATACCTTCCTACATCCTAACATACCTCAACAGCTTTAATATACATTAATAACAAACATTATAGTTGTATAACCGGAAAATACTTAATATACAGTTGAACTGTTATGGTATGTTTGGATGTTAGGGTATACTAACATACTGCCTATGAATGTTCTGTGAATGCATTATGAAGGTGCACTGAATGTTCTGTGAATGCATTATGAAGGTGCACTGAATGTTCTGTGAATGCATTATGAAGGTGCAGTTGATGTAAAGTGTTACTGGAGAAAATCCTGTAGAAATAGTCGATGTTACTTCCCAGATTTGACTTTATTAATCAGCAATGAAAGCAAAAGACTAATTGTGATAAGCCTTCTTTGTCTGAGATTATCTGAAGGTCAAAATGTGTAAAATGCTGTGTGACTGTTCGGATTCCCGCTAAACACCTGCTAAAATGCATCAAACCTTTTGTTAATACTTATTTACACAAATCAGAGACTATTTCCAGATGCCTTACTTTCACTGCTGTCTAGAGATCAGTCTTCCTGCTTCTTAGATTTTATCCATCACTTAAAGCCATAAACACAACCCAGTAGGCCTGAAGGTGGAGGAAGAGTCCAATAACCCATGAAAACATCAAAAAAGGAGAAATCGGCTTTCACCAATTTACCCATCAAAAAAACTGTAAATGAAGATTAATAACTGCTTTGTATGGATTCAAGATAAATTATTAATATTACATTAATATCCAGGATGTTTTAATTGAATTTTGGTTCCTAATACACAGGTGTGTAAAGTGATGAGGATGACAAACTGCACCACTGAGATGTGTGTTGTTACATTTGTATTCATACTATTAATACAACATAATAGCAATACTTAAGGCAACCCGTTCAGTGGTGTCAAGGAGCCGGACGGCTAAAATGACCATTGGATATTATGGCCATTTCACAATTCATGATAGAAACTAAAATAATGGTCTTTAAAAATTGTACTGGTGACACAAATAATTCTTTAGCATGATATTTGCTTTCAACAGCTAGGTTAAGAAAAAAAATGGTGAAACTTTATATCAAGAGCTTAGTGTTAAGAATTTACACATCATATTCCACAACTTACAGATGGGTCTGTTTCTAGTTCAGCAGAGAGTACTGTGAGTAAGTTCTGCTCCTGGACAATGTAGGTACTGTAGGACATACATTACCAACAGTACATTTATCTATAGTGGAAAAATTGTGTTTCCCCTTTTTTGGTAGTGTTATATATATAACACACGCACACACACACATATACATATGTATATGCAGGCAGTTCGACTGACGTACGTAGTCCGTCTCACGAATCCTTATACACAACAGAAGTCCCCCAAGTCAGATTTACCTTCCCATGCCATTCAAGGCAACTTACAGCAAAAAACACTTAAGCCAGAAATATACTAGTAACACATTCTAAATAAGACATATTAAATAAATGAAAAGGTAAAGTGTACATTTACTTACGCATACGCGGATGTCGCCTTTTTGCATTAGTGCTTCCCTAACCTCCATCTCCAGATATTTTTTGCCCAAGTCTGGATTTACTTAAAATCGGCTTTACGCAAGTCGAGAGCTGCCTATGTTTGTATGTGTGTGTGTGTACACACACACACACACACACACACACACATAGACACACACATACACACATATATATGTGCTGTGCTTTTGCAGTTTCATCTAGAATTGAAGGCAAATCCATCCAAACCAAGTTTCTTTATAAGTAGCAGTTTAAAAATCTAAAAATCTATCAGGGACACAAAATGTGCGATCGCTCCACACCACCATGTTTCACTTAAGGGGAAAGGAAAGAATGAAGTTCATCACTGTAGTGATACAGGCCACCTGCATATATGGCAGAATCATACTGACTGCTGAACAGCTAACGAAAGCTACAGCAGTTCAAGTAGCTGATGCTTCTGCCCTCCCCAGGCATGACAGACACGTCGTTGTTAACCAGGACATTCTGTTTGGCCTCTTGTATCAGTTCACAGGCCAAGTCCAGGAATAGCTTCTCCACATTGTCTGCCTCTTTCGCTGATGTCTCCAGGTAATGCATGTTTTGCGCCTCTGCAAACTCTTCTGCTCTCTGTCGAGAAACTTCCCGTTTGTCAGCCAAGTCAATTTTATTCCCTGTAAAACAAAAAATATTCTATTACAGGAGGTCAATTATTAAATTATTCAATTCAACTACTAGAGGAGGTCTATAAAAAGCTAGGATTCAGTAAATTTATCAGTTAGCTAGTACTCAAGCTAGTGAGGTAGTACACAAGTGTGCATGGAGGGAAAAAAAATTACAATACTACAAATGACTTTACACTATCGTGGCATGTCGTCCAAATTAAATTAGATCTCTGATTATCCTTCTTTAAAAGTTCTCTTAGTGAGTTTTTCATTATCGATCAAGCAAGCAGTGACACTGCAAATAAGGATAGTGCTAAAAGACTGAGTAATACAGATCTGATAAAAGCACGTTTTAATGTAATTTGTGTTTTTTTTTCTTTCCTATCCCTTTAAATGTTTTAGTATAGTGCCATAATGTTGCAATTTTGCCTGATGTGTCACCTAAGATCAGTGATCAAAATGTGCAAACTGCAGTGCTGACAAACCCAGATTAGCTACTATATTTGGAAAAAAATGTACATCCAGTTTGTTCACATTAAATGTAGTTAATGGTCAGTTAATCTTTAATTGTCAGGACACCTATATACATGACAGCATGTACTGATCCTCCAATATTTTAGTTACATAGTACAGGGTTCATTATTAAAGGGATTTATTTATGGTAATTATAGTACTTTCAAGTCTTCACATGAACATCGGCCTACACAGAACAATTTTTGACACAAGAGGAATTTTGTAGTATTAGAGATTAATAGTTTTCAATATCTATTAACCTGGTGCCATATAGTAACAGCATGATTATATGGTCTAACTATAATGAGCTGGTTCGGCACAGAAACCTTAACTTTAATTTCTGCTTTAAAAGGCCCATGTAGTGCTTCCTATGGAAGAGTACAAGACATGTCTTACATACTAGCAGCATCCCCAATGGCATGCATATACACAGACCAGACAGCAAAAATCAAATAGGTAAGGATTAAAAACAGAACTAAAGGCAACGGCTTTTGATGAAATTAAGCAGTAAATGCACCCACAAAAATTAGTTATCTCTGGAATTTAAGCATTATAGTCACTGTGTCAGTTTTTAATCCCCTTCCTGACCACACCACAACGCTGGTCCAGAAGACATATGAAATTCCAAAGCTCTCCTAACCCTAACTGTCAATAACCACCTATTACTTCAGTACCCTCTGACTGCACGGTGACACTGTGCAAGGCTTGCAGAACAGCCTAGTGCAACAGGCTTTAGTGATTTCTGCATGGAATTTGAACCGTACAAACTTTCTGTATGTTCATATTACTTACAAACCATACCGGTTAAGTTCTGAACAGAGATAAAGAGATAGAGGCATGTTTCTGATGCATATTTTAAAAACATATCTCACCAACTAAGACTGTGATGACTTTGTTGTTGGCATACTGCTCGATCTCCCTCAGCCACTCTGGAAGGCACCGGAAGGAGTCCTCACAGGTGATGTCATAAGTAAGGATAAGCGCATTGGCACTGCGATAGTAACTCTGGGTGATGGACCTGAACCTCTCCTGTCCTGCCGTGTCCCAGATTTGCAACTGTGGAATGTTGTTAAATCGCCAGTGTTAACATGCAAGAATAGGAGCAGATTCACAATACCGCACATTCACATACACATTTTGAGCTACGAAAAAAATGCATTTCACCATTAACTAAAATATGCACAGTTTTCATCTTGTTTTGTCAGTATATACAGGTTAATTGGTTAGTACAGTGGTGCCTGCGGTTCACGAACACAATCCGTCCCAGGAAAATGGTCGTGAACCAATTCGTACGCGAACCAAGGCAATTTTTCCCATAAGAAAACATTGAAATTCGATTTATTCGTTCACAAGCTTACCAAATAATAATTTTCAATTAATTTTCTGGTTTTTACAGTAAACACTTTAAAGAAAAACACAATATAGTGTGGTGACGGGCGGACTGAGAGAGAAACATGGAGATTTGCGTGCCAGAGACATCACGCTCTTTATTAACAGTCCTTAACTCTTGTATTATTGTTGTTGATGTTAATGTTAATGGTTGCATTTCCCTATTGTCGCGCGTGTGTTTGCCCACGTCATGTGTGTACCCGGGCCGATCCATGTGTGTATTTAGCGTGTGTAAATCTTCCACCGTATGCGCATCTTGTAGTTCGGTGTCTGATAATCTTATGTTTCTAGTCTGTGTGTTTGGGTTCGGTGCTCGTTGGATGCCTGTTGTGGTCCATCTATTTACAATCGCACGCGGGGCATGCTGGGAAATGTTCCCCGTCGGTGCTACACTAGTATAAAAAATGGAACCTGGTCGAGGAACCTGTCCGTCGACCAAATTTTGTACGCGAACCAATGCATTTTTTTCACTAAATTTTTGGTCGCAAACCAAATTGTTCATAGACCACAAAGTTTGTGAACCGCAGGCACCGCTGTATTAACAAAACACTCTCCTATCCCCAATTTCACAAATTAATTAAAGTCAAAACAAGTGCTGCATGCAGGAGAGTTTAGCATTACAGCAAACGTGAACCAAATATGGAGGTTAGATGGCTACTGGTTTTTACAGTAACTGCATCACAAATACATCATTCAGCATTTTAATTTCAGCATCACACAACTCATGTTCGCCGAGCATTTTTGGTGACTTGAGAAAAACTCTCACCTTTACTTTCTGACCTCTAATTTCCACTGTCTTAATCATAAAGTCTACACCTATGGTGGCTCCTTGTCCAGGTGGAAAGAGGCCCTGAAATGTCACAGACCAGAATGACGGGGGCGGGGGCGAGAGATAGGAAAATACAATATTAGTAAATAACATCAATGCAGTGACAATAAAAATATGCCTTAGCCCTGCCCCATCAGACTAATTTATCCCATTTCACATTGGTTATTTTACTGGGTCTCCTAAGTACCAGTCTAAAGAATGGACACACCTACTGAAAATCATTTGTCTTTCAACAAGTGACCCTAAGAACACCGTTAGGTTACGTAAGCACTGTATTATCTTGTGAGCAGGGAAAGAGATGGGGTGCTGTGACAGATGACCTGGCCCCCACAATCCCCCCCGACCTAAACCCTATAGAGCTGGTTTGGGATGAGTTGGATCAGAGAGTAAGAGTAAGGAAGCCAACTGGTGCCCAGAACTTGTGGAAACTCCTTCAGGACTGTTGGAGAAGCATTCCAGGTGGCTACATCTGGAAGCTGGCTCAGAGAATGCCAAGGGTCTGCAGTGCAGTCATCGAAGCAGAAGGGGGCTGTTTTGAAGAAGTAAAAATTTGAGGTGTTGAACACTATCGGTCATTGCAATATTTAGTAAGTGTTATTTCATGGGTGGTGTGGTGGCGCAGTGGTTAGTACTGCTGCCTCACAGCAAGGAGATCCTGGGGCTGGGTCCTGGGTCGCCGGGGGCCCCACTTTCCTCTCACGGTTCGAGAGCATGCAGGTTAGGTTGATTTGTGTGTCTAAATTGGCCCTGTGTGTGTGTGTGAGTGTGTGCGCCCTGCGGTGTGTTGGCGCCCACCCAGGGTTGGTTACCGCCTGTGGCCATTGTTCCCGGGATAGGCTCCAGTCCCCCCCGCGACCCCAGTTGGGATTCAGCGGTTTCAGAAAATGGATGGATGGATGTTACTTCATTGCCTCGGGGTCTAACACTATCATGTGAATAATATAGCTAAAACAAATGCATTAAAAGTAGGTGGCTATAAACGAGGTAGTGACTGAGCATGTGCAATTTTCATGTCTCTCATGGATTTAAAAAATAATTTCATATCATTAAACCAAAATAACACCACCAGGGATACAACAAAGCAATGAATAAATGAGTGACAGTGAATCAGTGATTCACTAGCTAATCTAGGTTCTAGGCCATTATCTGCTACAAGACCCTGAGCAACTCTGACATTCATGTAAAAAAATAAAAATAAAAAGCTCAGATCAAAACTTGTCACCATGGAAATTTCACCAAGGACAGCATCACTCATCAACATTCAATAGTGAATGTGTTGAATTTCACTCACAATATGAAAGGCTTTGGGAATGTGGAGTGTTACCTGTTTGGTGGGGAAGGACGCCGATAGGAAATATTGCATTGTTTTATGCTAAAGAAATAGACAGCATGTGGTCATCGTTAAAGACCAATTTGTGTGCGTGATGTCAGTGCACTCTGCCTCCACATATAACAGGGCCACAGTAGGTCTCTTTGGTCTTATTAGCTGTGGTACCTCAGAGTTTACACATTAAGCACCAGCCTTATCTCCAGATACAGCGAGGGTTCTGGAACCAGACTTCTCTGATATGGGGGGTCTCTCCATGCCAATGTGGGCATAACTCACGTCCCAGGCTGAGGGCTGCGTATTTCGAGTTTTTATCTCAGTGGACATGAAAGCTGCAGAAAGGAAAATGTATGCTCTAATGTGTGTATGTTCTAAACAGCGATTGGAACTACCCGGCCTCCTTGGAGAACTCGGGTGATCTGCTTGAACAGGTGTGTTTTGTACATGCGGGTGAACAGAGGGGCAGAGCTCTCAACCAATCTCCACTCAGTGATGAGTTGGGTTTGATGCACTGGGAAGAGGCTTCTGTGCAAGATAAATTCAACTCACGCCTCCAGAAAAACCTCTCCTGTATGCTGAGTGAGATCAGGGAAATTGAGTCTGAATGGACTATGTTCAATGTGATGATCACTGCAGCGGCTACAAATAGCTGTGGTCAGAAGACAGTCGATACTTGTCATAGTAGTATCTATAGGACCACTTGGTGAACACCTGGGGGAGGGAAGCTGTCAAGCTGAAGCAGGATGCTTGCATCGCAGTCTCATAAGACAGTTGAAAGGTTCAATCAGAAAGATGACAGGGAAAACTGCTGCGGAGATGAAAGCTTCTGCATGACAGGAGTCTGCAATGGTCACATAGAGACTCTTGGTTGTCGGCTGGAGAAGTGCTGACCGGTGCTGTGGATATTCCCGAGCAGTGGAAAGAACACTTTGAAGAACACACTAAACCAGTGTGGAAACTTTCACTGCGGGTGAAGTCACTACAGTTGTCCGAGTCGCTACAGTAGTGGAAAAGCTGTAGAGGTAGATAAAATCCATCCAGAGATGTTGAAAGCACTGGATGTTGTCATGGTTGACACGGCCCTTCATTGTTTCACAGAATGCGGGTGAAAGTAGCTCTGGACTGGCAAACAGGTCTGGCAGTCCCTGTGCTTACCCAGAGTATTTGGAATGTAAGGGGATTAATTCTTCTCAGACATTTCAGGCTACTGCAGCAGACACTCCCTCTGATAGTCAAATCTAGGATTCTGGAGGAACAATGACAATTCTGCCCTGGCTGTGGGTACCAACCTTTTCCACTCGCATAGCAGTGTGACGATTCATGGGAATACGCCAGCAGTCTAAATGTGCTTCGAGGAGAAGGCATATGACCTGCATGCACTGCCACGTGCTGGGGGAACATTTGTTTCAGGAATATGGGGCATCCAGGGCACCACTTCATGCTACTTAGTCTGCGTATGAGTGCAGTAAGACTTGTGTCTAAACCATAGCGGAAAAAATTACGCTGTACAGAGTGGATGCAAGCCTCAGTATGGAGTACGTCTTGTTGCCACTTCTGCTTGTGATTTCCATGGACAGGATATCAAGTCACAGTCATGACTGGAAGGGCATCCAGTATCGGAGGCTGGAGGTGACAACCTCGCAGACGATTTTGTGCTTTTGACCTCATCCGACTGGGACTTCCAGAACACCTTCCCTCCTCCCACATCCCCAACTGCTACAATCTCTAGCCCCCCGACACACTCTCCCCGCCTCTCCGAAAAAATCTTTATTAAAAGACCAATTTTGTGTGACTTGTCTAAATGTAATCAGGGTCACCAGATCTGTGCCAGTGGCTGTTCTTTCATGTGACACCACTGTGACACAATTTTGGTGATATTTGTCTCAGAATGAAATAGATCCCAGATCACCTATGTGATGCTCCTGGAAAAAAGATCCATCAAATACTTTTAGAGTGACTGTGTTCAAAAGACCAAGTGTCGTCAACGGTTGCCTTTTCCTGCTGCCTCAGTTCTAGTACAGTTTGTCTCAAATATGTCTGCAAAGTCCAAAAAAAGTTCTGCCAAATTCTTCAGATATCTCGTTAAAGAGAGAAGTGTGTTTTGGTGGCAGCAAACCGAGCCCAAAACCATATGTATTCCCGATCCTGGGAATACAATAATATTTAGACACTGAAAATGTTAAAATATTAATGGAATTGCTATTACAATTTTTCATAACAGCAAATCACGTACACTTAAGGTTATCACATTCATGATGTGGTGACTCCATGTTAGCAGGACTGGCGTTTCATTAGTTTGGTGAAAAGGACTTTTTCCTTGGTCCTCCATAAGTTCCATCTATTTTGAAAACACTGTATCCATCTGTCCGTCCGTCCATCCAACTACCAAGTCAGGATCGCAAGAGGGACTGAAGCCCACCCCACACGGCACAGGATGGCGCTCCATCCCAGAGCACATACACTGTGACACACAGTGACACAGTCACACACTGCAGGCAATTCTCAACCGTTAAGATGTACAGTATCAGTGCTACCCAAAGAGCCCCCAGGCTGCCAAATATTAAAATATTCAATAATTCAAAACAAAATCTGGTAACAAATGGGCTGGGGTGGTTCAGCTAGGATAATGTACATCTTTAAATTTTGCTGGATTTCAGAAGCGAAATGTGGTCAAATGCAGTTGGGATCCCAAAAAAATTACAATAATACTGAGAAATCTCATCAACCGAGCCCCCCATCCAGCTTACAGCTTAGTGCAGCACCAAGGAAAGCCTGGAGCCCATCACATGAAATACAAGGCACAAGAATGGGAACAGCCTGGATGCTAGGCCATCACAAGGTATTTGCGCGCACACGCAGAGGCGGACGCACACGCAGAGGCAGACGCACACGCAGACACCCACAGACACAGACGTAGACGTACAAAGACACATATAGATGCAGAAACACCCACAGACATCCATAGACACAGGCACATGGACGTACAAAGACACACACGCAGACACCCACAGATGCAGACACACACAGACACAGACACCAATAGACGTAGAATCACAGATGCAGACGCAAACACAGACAGATGCAGACACCCATAGACACAGACGCACAGACACACACAGACGCAGATGCAGGCACACAGACAGACGCACACACTAAAAGTAATTTACACCTCAATTGAGGACACTATGTTTTCTTGGGTCACAGATTGCCTTACCAACCTGCTGCCCTTTGACCATGTCAGTAATCACATACATGATGTGCATTTCATCCAAAGGAACAACACTGTAAAGGACGTCGTTTACTCTTTATCCCACAGACCTCAGATACAACCGATGATCTCTGATGATTCTGAGCCTGCGCGATTCATCAGTGAAGGAAGCGCCGAACTGGAGATGGCGTAAGAAGGAACAGCAGTAATTTATCGCTGGAAAGACACAGGAACTGGGAGCAGACGTCAGGCAGAGCCCAGTTGGGCCGTGCTCAAGGGTCCAGCAGCATATGATTACTCTGCCAGCCATGGGATTTGAACCCACAACCTGCCACATGCTACGTCATCAATGCCAGGCTGGACTGGCGTGACAAAATGGAAGGAGTCTGCATGAATGTGCGGAATAGACTGCTGACTCCCTGGACTCTGGCAAAATGCATCATTCGGACAGACACCTCTCCGAAAATCTCCACACCACACTGCTAGTCCTCTCAAGATATCTTCTGTACCTCAGGCTCTCTCTCCTGATTTATTTTTCCACCAATATATGACCACTGGCTCTCTTTCACTCTAATACCATCAAAACAAACCGTTCTCAATGCTTTTCTAGAAGCTCACTCAAGACTTTAATATACTTCGAAATTACTAACCGGGATCTGTTTCTCCTTCTGTCCAAATGTCTACAGTGTCTTAAACTATCTACAGAACTCATTAAAACTACAACACCAAGCACAACATTCCAGCGAAGCACCTTAGAGATCCAGTGTGCTGCCATTCTGCTACAGTTGTGTCTCCTTCCGTATTCTGCTGTACCTTTATATACACACACTTATCTCCAACGACAGAATTACATTCCGGTCATCACCTCTGTGAGAAATGAACCTTGATATCACTGTAACAATTTAAACTTTAAAACAACTATAGCATCAAACCTCTGGCACACCTTCTTTCAACAAATAACAGCTGCTTCTTTCTATACTACTACTACTAGGGGTGGAACGGTACACAAAAATCATAGTTCGGTACGTACCTCGGTTTCGAAGTTACGGTTCGGTACATTTCAGTACAACGGGGGGGGGGGAAACTATAATAAAAATTGTTTCTTTTGTTCTTTATTAGTTACATATCCCCAAACGAGCTTGATGGGCCGAATGGCCTCATTTGTAAATTTCTTATGTTCTTATTTTCTGAGAAAGTGATTTACTGAACAAAGTATGACTGTCTTTCTTAAACAAAGAGTATCGGTCAATACTGCTGCAACCTACTAGTAAAAAAACTCAAATTAACTTGAAAGTAAATAAAAATAAATATTCTAACAAGTAAATAAAAATAAAATAAATATCCATTAAGGTGCACATTTAGAAATTAACTGTACCTAATCTGTACTGTATTTGCATTACTTTCACCTTCATATTAGAACTGTGCAACACAAATATTGTCTCAAAAAAGACAAAGCATAACAAAATAGATATCCATTTTGGTGCAGCATTTTAAAAAATCCCTGTGCTGTACTTGTATTCACATGAACAGCTTCCAGCTTCACATTAGGACGTACGCACGCATGTGTAATGGTGCAGCTTCATCCGCCCCTTTCCGAATGTTGCTCGGGGGAAACACACAAAGGGTTCAGAATTTGCTGCATTCGTTCCGTACTGAACCGGAAGCTCCGTACCGAAAATTTTCAGTATGTGCACCGTTGCACTCATAACTACTACATCTAACAGATTCAGTGATTCATTACAACACTGGATCCAGCTGCTGCTCTAGTCTCCGCTCATTGTGTCTTCAGAATCGCAAGTTTTCTAAAAAGCTGTAAGGGCCTCGTCCTTCTCCACACCCAATCACAGTAAACAAATAGTGTCTAACTGTTCCAGATATAAATTGAATAATTTCTCGTTTTGGCCTTGACCCCAATGCATGGCAACACAGACGGCTGTAACATCCCACTGGCTTTCCAGCAAAGGGATCAAAGGTTCAGCCCAAAATTGCAGGGCATTTCATTGGTCAGGTCTTTGGGAACATGGCAGATTTGACTCAGAGACCCTTAATGAGGCACAGAAGGGCACCATTTACCGCTGAACTCTGTTTGTGTATTTAAATGAATTCAATGTCATGCGATGGGGTAATCGCCGGAAGATTCCCCCGCCTAAAGCCCTAATCTCCACCCCCCCACCCCAAACCCTGTCCTGGACAGCATAACCCTCTGTGCTTATCCTTATAATCTGCTTGCCCATGTCTTATGCTATGCACTTTGTTTCCAGCAATACATTTTGACAGCAAATGAAGCAGTATTTCTATCCAAAGTATTTTTCCCCACTCAAAATAAAACTTGTACTTTTAGATAGATCTAGCAGATCTGCAAATTAGGCTTGTGCTGAGATTCCTGTTGTCACGCATCCCTGTGGGATATCTCTTCCAGATGAGTCAGGCTCCGTATCGGTGCCGTTCTTGTGCTTGTTCAACGTTGCTCCTTCATTCCACATTTAATTCTTTCCAAACATTCTTTTATGTATGTTGTTGCATATAATCTTTTAGTTTCTTAAAGAATCGATATTGAATTCATCTTTTGGTTCTGTTGCAACCACTGGAACGAGTGTCATCTAAATGGTGTCACTTTGCTACTGTATCACTAGCCCAAATTAGCATACATTGTTAAATTCTTATTTTCTTTTTGTTATGTTTCAACATGCATGTCTTTACAATATATACTTATCCCTTTGTCTTAGCTTCGATTTAGTTTCACTTTAGTTCTATGTGTACTAGGAACAAGCATAGCATGTCAGATTTTTTGTATGCATGAATACTGATGAAACATGATTCTGATTTTGTTGCAAGGTGCAAAGTGTAGAGGATGAATAAAACTAAACCACCCATCCACTTAAAACTCTAACCATTTTTCATTCGATGCTACAGCATTCTTGGTAAAACCTTACAACTAGGTTTAAATTTGTGAGTGAAAATGCCATTAAAATGCATAAAGATGAGTTTTGCTTTGCCACCTTCTTATGGAAAAGTATTTTTTACAGTAATGTTTCCAGAAATATGCTACAAATAAGAAGGCCTCCATTATTGTCGTCAATGTACCTAATAATTATGCATGATAAAGGATAAATGGATGTCAGACTATCCAATAATGTTTGCAATGGCTAAAAAAACACAGCAGTAGGTAAAACTTGTAGGACATAACATTACCCTTAACTAAATCCTCCACTAATGGTCATTGTATGGATTTCCAAAAAAAATCTAGTTTTAGTAACACGACATCTCAGCACACTGTCAGATTAAAATAATTATACTCTTATCGGTAATAAAACAGCATTAAATGACTTTAAAATAATAAGGGTTAAAAACTGACCTGAGTGAATCGACGCACTAAACAGGTTTTCCCAACTCCGGCATTTCCGATTAAAACTATTTTAAAAAGGTGGTCATAATCTTCCATGCTCATCAGCACAGCTGCAAGACACGAGGAAATATTCCCAATTATTCGCTATTCCAATCATGTATAGTCTATCTTCTATCCATTTCATTATTACCTTTATATATCAAACCCGCTGTATTACTGTATTGTAATGCCTTCCTGTTACTTAGGAGATGGAAGTAAAAAAACGGAACACTGCTCAGAATTCCATATATTCCCCCTAGATACACCGACAGAGAATTTAATGACCTTCGTGCTAAGGCATCATTTACCATTTTCAAGAAAACAGATTTACTAAACATTTGCAAAGGAGCATGAGCTTACGCCAATGCACATAGAGTACATATAAATACATATTTCAAGGAATTGAATGATTGAATTTTAAATCAAATTTATCAACTGTAACATGCTCATGCATTTCTGAATAAATATAGTTAAATATACATTTTTTTGATTAATCAGAGTATTGTAGTCTTTGCATGACTTTTCCGTTACAAAAGAGACTAGCTGTAGTGATTTTTTTATTATTATTTGTCAAAGCTTCCACACCTATCCTTATCTTTCTCTCATGGGAACACGTTAACACAAATCTTACATAAAACATCACTACATTCAACTTACCAAAACAGGGATCTCCCCCACAAAAGTTATTTTGATTTCATTAATGTGTTTTATAGCTTTGTAGATTATTGAAAGCAAGTCAAATCTTGCAGCTCGGTTTTGTTGCAGTGTTGCACAAGGTTTAGAACCAGAGGAGTTTCTTTTGCATTTTTAACAATGACATCACTCATTTTCTATTGGAGGAAGACTGCCATAGCCAGACACTGACTTGTGTTGGATTATGGGATTTATAGTTCATTTGTCTCAAGCTCATTTGTAATCATACAGTTACGTACTACGTTCCCCAACAGCCACAGATACTTCGTCGCCCTAAATACCGAGAGGGGGTGAGCCTTCTCAAGGCGTAATATTTATTCAACAAATACAAAGAGTCCTACTTTGATTTTGTCAGTAAATCATGGTCGTTTGTAGCGTGTGTAGTGAACCTGTTTTCGCGGCATTAATTCTTAGTTGCGATAACAAGACGTTCTGTTGATTTCCTGAAATAATACACTGCAGTATCGAATTAACTAGGTTCTAAATCACCTACATGTCACTGTGCAATGAAATACTTTCTAATTCCAACTATCATGTTCGGCTCAGTTTTTAATTTATTGTGCTATTCATGCCAGTCTCTGAAGTGATCAAGTAAAGCGATTCATTGATGCATGCCGTTAGCATACAAATACCTGTTAGTTTTCTACAAATAACATCTCCACTGCACTAACTGGCACCATCGGTGACAGATCGTGGTGTGGATACCTGCCTCATTTATAACTTAAGAATTTAACCAAATAAAAGGACCCTTATTAAAACGGGAGAGGATTTATTTTAAAAGGCACGGAATGAGAAAAAATATTGTACAGCTCAATGGAACACCCAAAAAACTAATGAACTCATTCCATATTGAGGCAGCTAGTCAGGGCAATAATGGACGTTTATGACTAATTGTAAAGGTAGAACAGAGTTGTAAATAGTGCATTTGGGGAAAACTTCCCTTTCATTCACCCATCCATTTATTCCGGGTGACATGGGTTATCCTATAGAGGCTACAGGCACAAGGTAGGGAACAACCCAGGATGGGGCACCAACCCATCACAAGACACACTCACACAATTTGGAAACTCCAATTAAACTCAGCATGTGTTTAGACTGGGGGGGGGTGAACCCCACAGTGACACAGGGAGAACATGCAACACACACATGCAGCGTTAGCAGAGACTCGAACCCTGGTCCCAGAGGTGTGAGGCAACAGCGTTAACCATGCTGCCCCAACTTCCCTTTTAGTTTGACATTATTATAAACATATTATCATATTATTAAGTACATTTAAGAAAATAAAAAATTCATCTTGAACATCTTTTTCAGATAATCATTCTTTTTTTGGTTCCCTTTGTTGCTCCTCACCTCTCCTGAAAAAAAATTATGTTCACAAGGACTAGATGCTCCTGGCATGCTGAAGTAGGTAAGCTGAAGCATGTTTTGGAGCTTTACAGGTGTAGTGGACTATTGGCGTATTGAATCTGCTGCCTGTTTCATATAATCGGTACTGAAGCGGCTCTGCACCTCAACACTGGTATCAGGTATACAACCCAAAGTGATCTCCAAGAGTCTGATTGTTTTAAGTAGTGTTATACTACTTTATCCTCATTACTCAAGCTAGGTAAGTTTCAAGAAGCTAAGAAAATGAACTTGATTTGGTTAGAGTGCTTTCTGTACTAACACAAATCATTGCCTACATCAGTTTGTTACCTTGAAGCATTTTATTCAGATGCTTTGGAGTGACAGCATGGAATGGTTCTCCTTAACAGTGACACGTTCAAATTAGGTTAAGAGATGCATTCTAGTTGAAGCATTTCATATATACTGCTCCGTGATTTTCAATCTTCGTGTGGTCATTTTGGCATGAAGTAATGTGCATGTCGATTTCTATGAAGATTCTTTCTTTGGCATTGAACTCTGTCCACCCTCTATCAATTCTTACAGTTTCAGCGAAATTTGCTGATTTTTAAAATTAGTTTCAATGTGTGCAAAATTTTGGGTGTTAGATGGCTGACTGTTGCTGCAATATACATAAGCTCAATAAGCATAAGAGGGGGTGGGGATCTGGAGCGAATCCCAGGAAGCACACTGCACAAAACTGAGGAGACACCCTAGATAGGTCTGCCTTCCTTGCCGATTCCTCATGCTCACCTACAAATAGATGATGCCGTAAATGACTCAAAGTCTTCGCTACTATTCTGGAAGGCCATGTTTGACCAACATCTTAAACAGGTCTACAGTTCAATACTTTTAAACATGAATTTGAAATACACTGCTAATCGAATAATGCTATAATTAAAAGGGGTAATTCAACGCCAGCCCTTCTTAAATGTTCCGAAAATCTGATAACGTATTTCAAAAGATCCTGATTTCCGTGTTTACTTAACGTATTGTGAAAGACTAACGGAATACGGAAGGCGTCTCGTTTAACATTAACCTCTTCGCTCCGATTTGCTGCAACGTGCAGTTTTTTAAATTATTTTTTTAAATGCTGCAATGCGAACACTGCTCATTATAACATTACAAGTAAGCAAAATACGAGTGCAACTGTAAAACGATTGTTATAATATCTTTGGGTTTATATCATACGCATCCCTAAGCAAACCCCGCGCACACCCCAGTTACCCCCCTCCCCAACGTGGAACGTTCCCTCCCGTATGAATAAACCCCGTCTGCGCGGCCCCACTGGCCAACACAATGTGACCAATCACAGGCCGCGCACGTCAGCGCGTGGACAAATAATTTTGTATGACGTTGCAGTTAGTTTAGCATCGGCGGCCATTTTCTTGGTCGGAAATTTAGCGAAGCGCAAAGCTTACCGAGAAAAAACATCGGTCTTCAACGGTCCATTTAGGTGAAAATATCGAAAGGGTCGAATGTTTGAAAAGACTGTGTGAAAAGTGTTGCTTTATTGTAAAATTGGAGTCGAGGCTGACTGTAAACACGAAGTAAAGATGTCTGACGACGCGGCGAGGGAAGATGCCTGTAGAGAGTATCAGTCCTCCCTGGAAGATTTGACTTTCAACAGCAAGCCCCACATCAACATGCTGACCATACTTGCCGAGGAGAATCTGCATTTCGCCAAGGATATCGTCGCTATAATTGAAGCACAAATTTCCAAGGTTTTTATGAAAATAGAATTTTTAATTTCAGCAGTCTTACTACCGATATAGAAACAGCTTGTAGTGACGCGTATGTTAAAGCTTAGAAGACAATATGGCGACCTCATTGTGTAATTCCTGTTTTCCAGTTGACAAAATTAGTCGATCTCTTTCGCGAAATGTCTGACTGGTAATATAGTAGCTGCTCATTCTAACTTTTCAAGTTAACTTTTCCATGTTCAGTTAGACAGCTGGCTTGTTTGGATGAATGGTTGATTGGCTTGTTAGTTTGCTAACTATGATAGCTACATCTAGTCTTGAACCTAGCTGGCTAGCTATTTCCAACAGCTACTAAAATGTTAACGAAGTAGCGCCAATTGACTCGATGTTAATTCGTCGGCCCGTATATAATATCGTTTCTCAGTTCGTGTGTGTTTCCTCTGGAATGAACAGTGGAACAATATGGCGGCAACTGTAGCTGGCTGGCTAGGTTACAGAAGTAGCAAGCTAGCTATCGGTAACTCGGCCATTTTTAAGTTGACATCCTGTAACACGTGGGTACGAGCCTACTTTAGTGAACTTTGGTACTCGCTAGCTACGTATGTCTGGCCAGCAAAAGTACAATTGTAACACGCCCGAGTTGGCTACATTGCTGCTATATATATTTTTTAATTTGGAAAGTACAGTAGGTAGTTGCAATGCATTTACCTTACTAAACAAAGTAGCCGACTTTAAGGAAAAAGTCAGGCCAGTGAGGTTAGTGGCCCAGTTAGTCAGATTCATAATTTAAACAATTCCGGTTTAGTGTTCAAGCTAAGATTTCACAGGTGCACCAAAGGTTAAAGTGGCTTACGAAAAGCATATTGGTGTTTGAAACTGTCGAGTGATGGTTATTCGTAGTGATTTTGAATTCTGAAATGTGAATGGATGGTATTTAATGTGACAATAAAAAATATTAAATATTGTTTTGTCTTTTTTATTTCCCAGTGTAATTTATTGATTAAAAAACGCGGTTTGTTTGTGATCTGTGACTGTGTAACTCCTCTTAAATCTAGGTAACCTTTTTGGCAAACGTTTTTGGAATGTGGATTCCATATTGCCACAATATTCACCTCATTTTGGTGATAAAATGGGGTATTTAACTGTGGCTATGTGACCGGTATGTTTTTTCTGCCTCTGGCATAAACTAAATTTAAGAGTAATTTTGTAGCCCAAATATGACTGGTAGCTTTGCTACTTTATTAAAAGATATTTGGTTAGACTATCTATGGACCTAATTCTTTTTGGTTGTGGTAGAAATGCACCCATAATGTTCACTTGGAAACCTTTGGTTCATAATTACTGAAATGCTGTTCAGTTTCTCTCCAACTGCTGCTTAAAGGTTCTCTCAATTTTTGAAGATCCTTCCATAATGTATAAAATGTAAAATCTCCTCCTTCCAGTCACCCTCTTTTTTTCTTCAAAAATGACTTGTCTGGGAATTTTTGAATGACGCTGAGAAAATGTGGACTTTCAAGATTTGGATTCCCTGCTTTTTCCCCCTAAACAAGAAGTTCTCTGATCTGGAGAGCTGTGAAGATGATAGTTGGATTTTTATATGCTTGTTATTTTTTTACCATGTATATCTTTTTACTTTTTTGTGAATGTTTCTTTACTGGTTCAACTGGTTAATGAAAACGTCGTCTTGAATTTTCAGGGATTTAAGCTCAATTTTTGCATGCACAGAATCTGATATTTTCCTGCTAAACCGGTACATGTAAGCCAGTTGCTGGTTTTAACGATTGATCTTTTGTTAAAATTACTGGAGCTTAAGAATACATGCTGAAATGTACATGTTTATGCCTGTCTTCTAAACTGTTAAGTTTTCTGTTACTCTAGGCACCTGCACCTGAGAAGCTTCCAGTTTTGTACTTAGTGGATTCCATCGTGAAGAACGTTGGAGGCGAATATCTTGCTGTGTTCGCTAAAAACATAGTAAACTCATTTATATTGGTTTTTGAAAAGGTACTTTCTATGTTAATACAATTACTGTATAGGTGATTTTATGTGCACTGTCTGTTGTAATTAATGTTATAGCTCAAACAGGCTTGTGGTTGGTATACTTGTCTAATTTGCCTTTGTGAGACATTTTAATTTGACACATTTTGTCATTTTCATATTCGTGTTATGGTAGAATGCAGGTATTAGCAGTATAAATAAGTTGGGATACTTTAGAGTATACTCAGACCTTGTGAATTTGTGTATTTTATAAAGCATCTATGAATTTGTTTGAAACTGACAAATGTAGCAAAGAAAAACCAGATTTTGCACAAAGATTACTCTTGTCATTTTAGGTGGATGAAAACACTAGAAAAAGTCTTTTCAAACTGCGTTCCACCTGGGATGAAATTTTCCCTTTGAAGAAACTTTATGCGTTAGATGTCCGAGTGAATGCAGTTGATCCTGCTTGGCCAATAAAACCTTTGCCACCTAATGTGAATGCCAGCATTCATGTGAATCCAAAATTTCTGAAGCCGGTAAGTAGTATGAGAGTAGTACAGTGTTTAATTTAGAAAAGTCATTAGTTTATTTTCCAAAAATTCAATTACCTCTGTGTCAAGTCAATCAAAATTCGACTTGGATGTAAGTTGTTTTCTCACTGGTATTTATAGTGGTAGCAGTTCATCAGAAATAATCTATGAGTTTGAGATTGATCATAAAATAACTCCTTATATTCAAGTACTTTTTTTTTTTTTTTTTGCGCTTAGTCTGAGGAAGTAACTGTACCAAGCGGAAATGCCCAACAACCTCCAAACCAGTCGGTAGTGAATGAGAAGAGTTTGACACAAGAACAAGCAATACGGCAGCAATTGCTTGCAAAGCAAAAGCAGTTGCTCGAACTCCAGCAGAAGAAGATAGAGTTGGAGCTTGAACAAACAAAAGCCCAGTTGGTGAGTTGGTTAATTTTCATGGTTAACAATTTTGTACATACAGCCTGCAGTAAATAATACTGACATCCAAACAGTGGCTCAACAGTTCTAAAAAAAAAAAAATTATATATTTTTGGTCCAAGTAGCAATATTTTGCAGAGAACACATGGATGATACTCTCATTGGCTCTGATGTGAAATAATATTTTTCCTCACGTCATTGAGAAATTTGTTCAGCAATTAGTTAACAGGCTGTAGATAATTTTTGCTAAAGAAATTCAGGTTTTTAAGGTCATAATCATTGATGTGTCTAGTAATATATCTTTGGAAATGAATTTATTGTAAATATTACTGTTTTATACACAATAAATTTTTGCTGCTGTTTTGGCTTTTTGACCAAGCCATCTTGTCATGTTTCCTTAACTACCATGTTAGCTATGCGAGCATGGCGTACAGTGAAGTTCTGTAATATGCTGTGACATCTTAGAATACAATTTAATATGTGAATGTTAAACAACTTTAACAACAACTTTTCTTAAAGAAAAAAAAACGTAAATGCTCGGTGGGGCAGTTGGCGTTTCGGCATTTCTGTCATGTTACTGTCCTCGTCACAAAACGGTGGCCGCAGAAATCTAGGGTGACCAGTTTTAAGTAGTGATGGATATAGCAAGGTGCTGATGCTGGGCACATTTACTATGCTTATGTATGTCCCTGTTGGCACAAAAGAAGTTAGCTTACTGTTGTGTCAAAGCACTGAGCATAGAAAAACTGGGTGCATTTAACTTGGAACAGGTTCAAAACAATAAAGCAGTTTTATAGTTGACTGACATTTTTTGTGATTTGTAAATAGAACCATATTTAATGTTCCAAATATAAAGCATTGCAAGGTCTATATAAATTGAAAGAACTTTTTTGTATATGGAGTGAATTGTGTAGTACAGTTTCCTGGCTAAAATGTCAGTTAATGTTTTTGTTTCCCTAGTTATTTAGAACTGTTAATTGGCTTTTTTTGTTACGATAGGCTGCTAATCAGTTGGTAGCTGCGACAAATCCACCTATTAATCCTGCGAACCAACTTGGTATCGGAGCGAGAAACACTCCAATTCCTCCCGTGCAGTCTGGTAAACCCTGGCATGTTATGCAACCAGAGAGCAAGATTTCTACAAGAGATCCTCGCCTCAATCGAGGGGGACCAACAACACAGCTTGTTAAGGAGCAAGTGCTAAATAAAAAGGATGGACACTGCATGGCATCGAGTGTACATCCATCAGAGAAGAAAACAAATGTGCCAGCTGAGAAAATAAAATTTGAAAAGTTGAAAATACCTAAAAAAGAATCTCCTGAAGAAAAGGCAAAATCTAAATCCCCTTCTCCACTAAATAAATTTCAAGGGAAGCCTAAAAATTCTGAAATGGAAAATATAAAGACAGGAGAAGTAAACAAGAGAGATCCAAGATTAAGGAAACACCTTCATGATAAGCCTGATGTGAAAGATGATGAAGGCAAGGATAAGAAACGATTCTCAGACAAAAAAGAACGCGACGACTCCACTCCAGGTGCAAGATCAATAGGTGGAAGAAATAAACTACTGAATGGATCTGCAAAGTATGAGAGAAATGAAACGCTTGAAAAGTTGGACTCCAAAACAAACAAAGCGAGTATGAGGAGACGATCCCGTTCGCGGTCTCGTTCTCCGTTGTCACATTCCCCTAAGAGAAAGGACCGGCGGTCACCGAAGAGGAGAATGAGGAGTGTTTCGTCATCTCCTCCGAAATCTGGCAAAGGAAGGCAGTTGGGCGGAAAACATTTGCATCCCGACGAATTTTCACAGCATTCAAATATAAGGGAAGAGCGAGGTATTCCAAAAAAGAATGTCAATGAACCAAGACGACAAAAGAGATTACTGGAGGAAAGGCCCGTTGAATCAAGGGACTCTCATTCACCTCGGTTACCCAATGAACCGAAGGAAAATGCCAGTAAAAGATGGAAAAGTGGATGGGAAGAAAACAAACAGTGAGTGTTTTTGCCTTAACATTTCAAATGATTTGATTAATCATTTTATTTATTTGGAGCGTGGAAACTGGTTATCCAATTTCTCTCTCATTAATTGTAAAATTTACAAATTACGAGTTCATTTCGTGGTGCATTCACTTGTGGCTACAGTATTATTTTTGTGGAATAAGTTTTGAGTTTCTCAGTTATTAATAATACTGTTTTTTTTTCCCTTCTGAAGTCTAAAACAGCCTGATGAAAACCTGGTACAGGGCAAGTCAGGGCAGGGGTTACAACGACACAAGCAGTCGTGGTCCAGCAACCAAAGAATGCCTGTTTCTCGCATACCTAAACAGCATCGTTTGAGCGTTGATGCCAACCTGCAAATTCCTGATGTGCTGAACTCTGCGAGTAAACGAGACCTTTTAAAAAAGGTATTTGTATATTTGTTTTGTATAGCTTTTTTTGTAATTCTCTGACAGTCTCTGTGATCTTAGTAGCATTTTTTGATTACTGCAAGGTAGAAAAATGGTAATGAGTTTCATAACCCATAGATTATGCTGTATAAGATTTAAGTTTGTCATGTTGTTAAATGAATAGTTTACCCAGTTCATATTTCAACTGAATTTAATGAAAACATACTCCCTGGGGAGTTGCAGAATTATTACTTTTTACATTGCTTTTCCATTTTCAGAAAGGTCAGTTGCCAATCACCTGTTAGGAAAATATACAGATAAAACATTTTGAGGCTGTTACCGCTCTACTTTTGAACAGTTATTGTATTTTGTGCATTTTATGGCTGGTAATAAGTTTCTTACAAGTGTGAAGTTTTTCGTTCTGCTTTTTTTGATACTTTATTTTCTGTTGATCACCTCTAACCTACTTTCATGCATCCATGTTAAATGTTTCAGGAACAGAATCCAAATGACCTCAATATACTTTATTACTTTGAATCTGCTCATAATAAAGTAGTTTAATATCCTGTTTTGCTTAAGGCAGCAGGTGGTTTAAAATGCACTTTTTAAGTTGGAAGTGGTCTGAATTGGTACCTGTGATCTATTACCAGGTGTATGAACAGGTCAAAGGGATAAAAGTTGCCACTTTTGAGAACAAGACATTATGGTTTTATAAAGTTTAGCTACAGTGTAAAACAAATTCTTCTGCTCATTTGTGGTGTTGAAACAATGTGAAACTCGTTTTTGTCCTCTAGGCTAGTAAAAGGCTGGCCGATGGGGAGATATCCCATGATGATTTCCTCAATGTGGCCCACCAAATCAAGCAGCTTTTTCAGTATCAAGCGGAAAAGCAAAGATCAGACTCATGGGATGGGTCAGGTGAGGATGCACAGTTTGGGACCAGAAAAAAACCTTTATTGGCGACACCATCTACACAGCAGGGGAGTCTCTCGGATGCTGAAAAAACTTACTATGAACATAAAGCTAAACTGAGAAGAACACAAGTCCAACACCAAGGTAATGTTTGGGTTGAAGTCGACCATAGCAGAAGAAATACTGCCAAGTCATTCTGTAGAAAGAATAGCAACTTTTGGAAAATGGCATTTTATGCATTGTGTGATGTTTAGTAGTTAAGGATATAATGACAACGTCAATAATTTTTATATTTTTTTTGGTAGGAGGTAGAGACCATCACTCACCATACAGTGAGCGAGTGCAGCACGGGAGACCTGTGTATGAGGATGATGAGCAAATGAAAGGTGACCCTGAGTTTCAGAAGCGATATGGAGCAATGCCTGAAGGTATAAAGGTGGAAGATTCTGTGAAACCCGTATGTTTGAAACATGAGAACTTCACAAAAGAGAGGCCCTCTTCTGATCCAAGCTCTTCGTTCAAGAATTCTCCGAGCCCTGTGAACTTTGATGGACTTTCTGGAAAATCTCCTGTATCAGGATTTGATTGCTCAGCTAACATAGATGTAGAGGGTCACCAAATGCCTATAAGAGAATCTAGCCCCAGTCAAAGATTTGGCATTCCCTCTAGCTGTGAGCATTCTGTTGCAGGATCTGATACTGAAGTTCAGCTGAGTATGGAAGTTTCCTCTGGTCATCATGATGCTTCTGGACAAGGAAGGAGTGGACAGCCAGGCCCGTTACTTTGCGAATCTCCAGGACAGACACCACCTCATGCTTTGGAAGGTCCTCATTCACAGAGTGGTGTGTCGAGATATGATGGTCCAAAAATAGCACAGAGGTTTGATGGCCAGCAGCCCTTGATATTTGAGGGAAATACAAATCAGCCTATTCTAGATGGACCAGCAAGACCTCATCTACAAGGGAGATTTGATAATTCTGGACCAGGAAGATTTGATGGCTCTTCAAGATTTGATGGGTCACAAGGTTCTGGACGATTTGATGGTGCACCGATGCATAAAGGTCCAGAGAGATTTGATGGCTCCAATCGATATGATGCCCCCACAGTATTGACAGGTCCACAGAGGTTTGGTGAACCCCAAGGGTTAGGAAGATTTAACGGGCCACATATTCAGCAGGGAGCAGGTAGATTTGAAGGTCCAGTTGGACAGCAAGCTCCTACCAGGTTTGATGGCCAAAGTTCTGTCATGTTTGATAGTCCACAGATACAGCCTAATAGGTTTGATGGGCCTATGAGGTTTGAAAGTCCTCACATGCAGCAGGGCCCTGGGAGGTATGAAGGACGTTTTGCTGGGCCACAGGTTCAACAAGGCCCATCTAGATATGAAGGACCTTCTAGCCAGCAGGGGCGAATAAGGTTTGATAGTCCTGTCAATCAAGCAGGTGGTATACGGTTTGAACATGGTCAAGGGCAGATTGGACCTATGAGATATGATGGACAGCAGCAAGGTATGGCAAGATTTGACTGTGCGCCCAGTCAACCAAGCGCTCCCAGGTATTGTGGTCCACTGAATCTGCAAAGCCAGATGAGACCACACTGCCCATCCATGTTTGATAATGCCCAGGGTCAGAACCAGCTGTCGAATCCTGGGCCACAGTCAAACTTCAACATGCCCAGCAACAGATTTGTTGAGCCTCTAAATGTTTTTGGAGGTGCACCACAGTCTTTTCAAGGACAGCAAAATTTGTCACAAGGACATAATTTTAATGTTCAACCAGCAGCTGGAACGTCGGGTTTCTCCAACTCATTTGTCAGACCCGTTTCATCTTATTATAATCCCGGTGCTCCAGCTGGAAACATGGGCACCTCCGTTCCTGGTGGAAACATTCAGCAGCCAGTAAGTGGATCTGACATTTAATCCTGCTAATGTCAAGGCTGTTGATTTCTAATGTGGTGTAGTCTAGTTAAACTTGATATTTTTTAATTTTTTTGTGATGCAGTTTTCCTTTTCACTAACTGAATGTCTACATGAAAGGAACACAATATAGTGACATCCTGCTCTTTAAATAAGATATACGAGTGTGGACTGGATAATGGTGATAGATTTATTTGGAAAAATTAAATCATTATCGTATGCATTGATGGTATGAAATCAGTAATCCTGTTGTAATGGTCAGTCTCGGTGGAAATTGTCAATAGCATGCATTAGTTACAATTGAACATGTAATTATTCTTTCAACTAAGATGACAAAAAGTGAGAATTTCATAGCTAAAAAACCATAAGTAATTGTCGATTATAAAAACCCCCCGATAAGTAATATTATCAATAATTCCTATAGCTGTTTATCTGTGAAAATGAACATTTACAGAGTCTTTTATTACTTATGAAATTGTTAATTTTCAGATGAATATGCTGCCTGGCCTGAAAACCCAGATACCTGCCCCATACAATCAAGGACAGCCCTATGGACAGCTGCAACAGAATCCTGTGCCTTTCAATCAAACAGGTAATAAGTATGACTATCGTATGTATGTACACGTACCTTTGTTGTTGGGATTTGTCTGGTAACTTAAAAGATGAATATATCCATTTCTATGCAGTAAGCTGTCTGGATTCATTGCGTATGTTTTGAGAATATCGGCTTTTAAATATATTTTTGTCTGTCTTGTAACTCTGCTAGGTTCACAGCTTCCACCTGAAAGTCACTTTGGTCAGGTAGATGTCAACGATCTTCTGTCAAAGCTGATTTCCACTGGGATAATAAAGCCCGCTCAAACGGATTCTACTTCAACTGGTACGTGCTTTAGTTTTTCCATTACATTACTTGCATTTCATGTATTTTATTTAATGCTTTTGGCTTGTAAATGTATAGATTCTGCTGCTGGTCACATGGAGTATTTTTCATTTCAGAGATGAATACTCCACCTCAAAGCCAGCCGGCTGTGGAAGAGGAGGAGGAGGAGGAACAGGATGACGATCAGAATGTTCCAGACCTCACTGCGTTTGCCATAGAAGACATGAAACAGTGCGGTCTTACTTTTGTAACATTCTGCTTCTCTTAAATATTAGCAAAATTTTAAAAAAGATGAAAAAAAAAAAACACATCTGTAGTAGCCGTGGTGGTGGTTTTAATTTTTTTGATTGTGTTGTAAAGTAGCATGGATTAAACATTTAATATTTCCATACGATAATTATTTGACATGCTTTTAACTTAATTCTGGTTTTCTTCCTTAACAGGAGATATGACAGTGTTATTACCAAGCTGTACACTGGGATACAGTGTTATTCCTGTGGGATGCGATTCACTGCCTCTCAAACTGATGTCTATGCGGATCATTTGGACTGGCACTACAGACAAAACCGATTAGAGAAAGACATTAGTAAGAAGGTCACACACAGGAGATGGTACTATAGTTTAATGGTAAGCATGATCTGCTGAAACACAGTTCCATTGCAGATAACGGCTGTTTTGCAAAGACTTCATTAACTTATTGGTTAACTTGTTTATAGGACTGGATTGAATTTGAGGAAATAGCTGATCTTGAAGAAAGAGCAAAGAGCCAATTCTTTGAGAAGGTTCATGAGGAGGTAGAAAAGAAAACTCAAGAAGCTGCCAAAGAAAAAGAGTTCTTGAGTGTCAAAGCTGCTCCAGATGTTGTTGATGAGGTAAGTTCACACAGTGCTAAAAAGGTGATTTTGTGACGTTTGACCTGTTTGTCTCTATTTCTCATGTTTTATAAGTGTACAAAGTCTGGACACATGGGGTTGTATGCAGTGGTTTCAATACTGATCTGATTTTCCTTTGAAGACCTGTGAAATCTGCCAGGAGCAGTTTGAGACGTACTGGGAAGAGGAAGAGGAGGAATGGCATTTGAAAAATGCGATCTGTGTCGACGAGAAGGTACATAGATTCTTACATTTTAGTTTTAGTGTATTCTGAGGATTGCTACAGCAAATGTAATTAAAGTATTGTTAAAATGTACTTTTCCTTGTAGTGGTATACTGTAGCCCAGATTTCAAAAGTGCTGGTTTCCTACCGAGTACTTAAGTTGCTGTTTAGTGTGCTTCTGAATATGACTAAGGAGCAGAGTAAATGCTTATTGGTGATTCGATTGAGGGCGACGTAGGATGCTACTCAGTCCACATATTTTTTTTTTTATTTTTTTTTTACTTTAGACTTATCATCCTTCATGTTATGAAGACTACAAAAATGTAAGTATGTTTCTGCTCTTAAGCAAAGTGTCTTTAGCCATGTTTGAAAATTTGTGATCACAGACGTGTGTATTTTCTAATTTTCCCATGTTTTCTCAGACGTCTTCGTTTGTTGATTGCACTCCATCTCCCAACAAAGCCCTTATGGAGAATCCTTTAAATGTATTTATCAAAGAAGAAAATGACCCATCTTCATGTTCCAGTATTAAGCAAGAACCAGACATGCGGAGCAGCTGCACTGATGCGGACGCTGAAGAGGCGTTTCAGGTTAAGTTAGAGGCAGAGTCACAGGCCAGTGCGATTATTTTTTAATAATGCTGCTTCCCCCCTTTTTTATTTTCGAGACAGTACTGTAATTTCATTTTGTAAAGAGATTTTTATATTGGTGAGCTGAGGCAGGGACCTCAACTATGCATACATTAAATACATTTTTGTATTTGAAATTGCCTGCAAATTCAGGTGTTTTGCTGTGAGAATGCTCATGAAAATGTATCTTGAAAAACATGTATGTATAAGATTTAATTTATAAATAAAGCTATTTTTGCTATTCTTTGTGTAATAATGATAAAAGGGTATACCACCAATGTTTCCTTTAATTTTTCCTCCTCCACCGGATATTGTTGCAACTCTTAAAGCCAGTCACTTGTTAATACTTAGAGATTTTATTCCAAATTCTTCAAGAATAGAGAATGGTAAGGTAAGGTATGGTCCAGCAAACAAGTCCTAGCTTTGAATTGCAGTACGAAGGAGGCCCTAACTCATCAATAAACATTTTGATTTTTCTGTGGTGTTGGTTTCTAATAGTGTTCGGAATTCCTCTCCCTTTTTCTTTTTCAGAGATTTGATGCAAGTGGTATTGCGTTATATTCTTGAATATTCAATAAAATATATAAAAATTAGTTTGTGTGTGAAATGTAATTGTGTGATTTACTGCTTCTTTGCTTTTCCATTCTTGTATTCGCTTACATTTGTCACGTGTATATAAATAAAGATGTGAAAGAATGAACTTGAGTTTGCATTTAAATTCTTGCAATTTAATATTAACTGTACTTTATCATATATTGCAGGACATTAAGGCCAATTTGCCTAGAATGCTTGTGTGTATACTTTTTGCTTTTATTTACGTTTTCGATGCCAATAAAATAACATTAAACTAATTTCACGATCTGACTCTTTTTTTTCTAAATGTTGACAAGCTATTGTTTCAAAGTGTTCCTTCAATAAAGATCATTTAACATTCAGGATTTAAGCAAAGATTCAGCTGTAAACAGCTAAATGTTAATCCACTGCAGTTGAGCGATTAACGGTATATAGATCATTAAATGTTAAAAATGAACAGATTATTTTGGTGACTGAAGTGTGATAAATCATCCAGTTTGCGGTATCAGACAGTCCCAAGCTTTACTGAGAAACATTTTTCCATTAATAAATCTGGTGAGAAATGATAAAAACTTTATTGTATACCAAGCATAATTTCCATGGCAAACCCACTCAATCACCAACATCCATAAGAAGTGTTACTGTCCAGAAACATCATGAACTACTCCACAAAGTCCCGAAGAAGCAGTAAGCGGTCAGGGAACGACAAGTGGCAGCGATGGAGCGAGAGAGTGACTGCAGGAGCTGGCAGGGATGCAGGGTTATACACGTGAACTGTCTTGCCAAAGAGCTCTTGACCAGAAACACAGCTAACTTTCCAGAATGCTCCTAAACGTGGGTCAGAAGAAACACCACGCTGGTTAAACTCACTCCTTATATTAATGCTTTAAGATGATGGTTTTTGCAAGTCTGCTATGCATGACTAGAGATCGCATGCTATTTATGGGCTTCCTTTGCGTTTCAGGGTGGTGTTTTATTTCATTAAATTTAGGTATGAAGTGGGAGGTTATGTTCTGAGTTCTGATTTTCTTTTCTTTCGACATTTAAAACCTTAAATTTGTGAAGTGTTCTTCCAGCGTTACCAGTTTGGTGTTTTTTAAGCTCTCCTACAATTTTGATCTGAATGTGGGGTGAGACCTGAAATCTAAGAAGGAAGATGTAATAAAATGCACCCAGCATCCAGTCATTTATTGGTTTATGCGTAAATGCAAATGTCAGGATGACCAAGCTAATTTGTCCACATTGATTTTAAAACCTTTTTTGAAGGAACAACATACATGGCTCTAAGGCACATGAGCAACATCAGTTAACAATGAAAGAGGTCTGACAGTATCTACATTATATTAATAAATACAAAAACTGAAGATAAACAATTTAAACGATTGCATTATGTAAATACTTTTGTCACATTCAGTCTTCCTGTGAGGTTGCATGGTCCTTGTTTTTTCTGGTCCTTAAATATGAGTCCTACTTCCAGAGACGGTAAAAACCCAAGGCGATGGCTAAGCAGGAGAACACTGAAGCTAAAACAGAACAGAGAGTAAATGGACATATAGTTCATACAAAAATTCAGAAAAAAAATACCAGGAAAATAAATACTTGGACAATTGTATATCTTTACGAAGTAGTCAGCCATTTTTAGCACCAAAAAAATAAAACAGACAGGCTTTCAAAACTTTTGCAATTATTGCTTACCTGCAAGGTATCGAATAGTGTCAAGCTTCAGAGACTCCAGGAGTGTTTTCAATGAGGCCACCTCTAAGTCAATTTTCCTAGTTGTTTCCATTGTGCCACGGTCAATGTCTGCATTCTGGAAATATTTATAGGAAAATATTAATTTTAAAATTAAGAATGCGCTCCCATACAATCAATGAAAGAATAAAAAGCTCTTTCAGAGTCAGTGAAATGCAATTATCAAACCTTTTTGTGGAATTCTGTACCGACTTCCATAAGCTTCTTATCTTGCTCGGTAAACTGAAAAAGATCACGTAAAATAAAGGCAAAATACAGACAGAACATCTACTCGTTTAGTATGACAATGCAACACGTAAATTCACCATGTCTGTAACTCTGCTTCTTTCCAGATTTATGTCCAGTTTCGCATCAGCTCTGATTTTTTGACTCTCTTCCTGTAAAATATACAAAATTCATTTTTTAAAACAACTGCACAATATAATCCTTCCGTGTATTTACACACGAAGACACAGGGCCTGTCAAAGTTGTTGAGCTTAACCAACCGCATTCATCTGCCGTAGGACTGACTGGCTCAGTATATATGCTTGTATATATGCACAGAGCAAAGGTTTGGGGCTGTCCTGGCAGGTGCTGAACTGTGTGCTAACTTAATACTCATGGTTTAATTCCAAGTGCCAAGATTAACTTACTATGAGGCTTCGCTTGATTTGTTCAAGTTCCGTTTTCATTTTCTGACAAGGAAAAATAATTCACATTATTTAAATAAAACCAAAGCACAGAATTAAACACCCATCCATTCATCGATCTTCATTCCATTTCTCACTGCTTTTCATGTTACTGAAGTTACTCAAGTTTCTCATTACAAGTTATAACAGTGAAACAGAAGAACACATGACATGTCAAAGAACAGCTGCTGGTTATTCTGCTCCTGGAAACGCACGAGCAAGGCAAGGCGTTACTCTAATACACTTTATTTACCTCATTTTCAGAACGTAGGTTAGCAAACTCGCTCTTCTCCAGAATCACCATGTCCTTTCTTATAGAGTCAAGATGAGCCATGATCTGCTGGAGAGCTATTTCCTACACATGAGAAAGGATGAACATCTTACCTTCTGCACCACACGGTTTATCCGACATTCATATAAAGCACGTGGTGATTTGATTCTCATAAGAAATATACCTGATGGGTGCCAGTCACCATGTCCCTGTACACGATGTCCATATTGGCGGTAGTAAGCGTCACCAGTGCAGTCACAATCACTTCCGCTTGACCTTTTTCAAACCCTAAAGCAGAATATTTAAAGAATCAGAAAGATGCAACATATTTTTGAACTTCAACATAATCAAGTTAAAATATGGATTTTAGTGTAAAGCATTGCGATGCCGAAAATACTATTACTATCACCATTAAAATATAATGGCACGAAAGGGCCATGATATAGTATGACCTCTGATACGGAGTTTCGAAAGTATCAGCTGGGGAAGCCTAAAGACTTGTTTAAATGTATTTTTGTGCTGTACTCATTTAAAATTTAATCTTGTTTATCGAATGAAGAACAAAACAAAGAGTCTTACCATTGGCTTCCAGCTCTTTTACTAGAGCGTGGGTGTCAAACGTCAATTTCCGCTGCTCCAAAGGAGTCAGCTCAACTTTTCTCATATCATAGGTTCTGAGGGCTGCAACTCTGTGAAACCCTAATGCAAAAATGAAGGCGACATAAGCGCATAGGCAATACACACAGGTCCACGTTTGTCACAATAGATAAACAGCTATGCCGAAAGAGAAGCCTGGTAGACCTGCACGATACCCATGTGAAGAACAGGACTACTGAACAAATGAAGGTGTGGGTAGGCGTGGTTCTTCAGCCACAATGCCAGATGTCACCTTATAACAAAAAACTTATACCAACTGAATAGAATGATCCTGGAAGCATTATGTTTGGGAAGGTTTTGCTGCCTCAGGACCCTGATCAACTAGCCATCATACAGCTGTCCATACATCCCACATGGTAGCAGACAGTATGTGAGAAGATCACATCCGTTAAAAGGGTTAAGTTGAACTGTAAATGGACATCGACCCTCAGGGGTGCCGTAAATTTTCAAACATAAATGGACTGGTCTGGGTTTAGGGCACAAAATGATACGATTTCATTGGGGCCCAAAATCTCTTGCGGCACCCCTGATGACCCTAAACACTGAAACAATTTCTGAAAAATAAAAATGATTTGAAAACAAGTACTGGAGTATTACTTATCGGTCAAGTCGAGGCCCGAACTTGAAGTGGGCTGCGCACATGAGCACAGTGTGAAGAATTAAATATCACGGTCAACTATGTGATGTTATCTCTGCAAAGGGGGCTATTCAAGTTAGGGATGCACTTATTTTTCCGCAGAAAAATAATTGTGCTACACAGGCAAAATGTTCTGTTTCCTCAAGATATTCTACAAATATCCAGTACAATAGTTAAACATTATATGGACGAATTCAGTGCATGGCGAAGTATAAGAATGTTTACAATATAACGGGTTGGGCGGCGGACTATTTGCAGATGTAACACAGTACACGGCAAATCCGGACCATCAGCGACACCTACCGGAGCGACACGGCAACGCGCAATATCAGCGGACGGAAGCAGTCAGGGCAGGACCGGTGTTCTGTCGAGTTGGGCTACCGTAGTGCTAATCGATAGCCCTGACCCTGACCCCCAAAAAACCCCTAAAACCTGCATTCTACGGCAGGGATGCCTTTGTCGGCATGACACCATCCACCCAGCAAACCGGCGTTTCTCCGGCGGCACGATATATGTATGCGGCCCGACATAACGTACTGTATCTCCGCTGTCGCCAAGGTGTATCGCACCCTCATTTACCGTGGGGTCGCTGGGGACCCCAAAGTCCCGGGCCGAATTCAACTCCCAGATCAGCGATGAAAAGGCGGCCGATAATGTTTGATAGATGAGGTTAAACTGTAAAGTTCTAGACCTTGTTGTCTTAAAATAATTTTAAGTGATTAGTGTAAGGGTGGATACAAAACAAATTTGCCTACCTTTCACAATATTCAGCCTTGCATGGTTTACGACCGATGATTTGTTTAAGAAAGTTCTTCTTGGACTAAATAGCCTTAGACTGCGTGTACACCTCATGGTTGCAGAAGCCATATGAAACACACAACTGCTTCGATTTCAGGAAGGATCGCATTAATTGTTCTTGCCTGGACTGCTTTTCCAAAGTTATACAAAAACACAGAGATTCATCCGGGTTCCGTCACAACAACATGCTGCTGCTCCCGTCTTTGGGAGTCATTTGCGCAGCAGGCGACCTGCGTGGGTTGTTTCTACGCTCTTAGGTCGTTTCACATTGTGTTAAAATACCAGCTTCCAAATCGAAAACATAGGAATATCCCTGTCGCTGACACTATATGGGCTTATCTCAATGGGGGAGCGCACTTCGCTGGGCACGGAGGAATGCGACCCGGTCGAAATCCGTACAGATTATACCCGATGCTTCTTTTACAAACGCGTAAAAAACTTGAAGCCGTTTGGCCCTTTCGGCTTTCCGTAGACGCGGGCCGCGTGCGCGCCATCGTCCTGTTCGGAAAACGATGCTGCTTGACTTTTATTTTCGTTAGATTCGTTCTCTTTTTCTCTCCTACGAATATGGCGGTTCAGAAAAAGGAGCTTTTTAGTTGGTTCACTGCCTTGGCAATTGGAGTTTCCCTTCTAAAATGTCTGTTGATAAATACATAGTAAGTTATCAAGATACAAACGTGAATTTTAACCATAACCTGCAAGATGCATTTGCCAACATACAATAACTAGTATAGCAATTTAAATAAAAAAGCAAAAAATTTACACACAGTTTCTCACGGCGGGCTGTACTTTTCTGCTCTCTATGACAGTTTGTCTTCGTGCATGTCTGTTGGTTGTTTTTCCATGATCAGTTTTTGTACTTTCCAGTCATTCCACTGATTTCGAGGTGCACAGAAACTGGCTTGCTGTCACTCACAGTTTACCTGTTTCGAAGTGGTATTTTGAGGTATGTGAATCTGACTTTATGGTACTGGATTCTAAAACGAAAAACGTTACATTTTTCTATTATTCTGATGTATTTGATGCAAGTCATAAACTCTTTCAGATAGTAACCATATCTAAGTCCCAATCAGTAATAAAGAAATGAATAGATATCCCTGGACGACCCCCATCTTACGATATATGTACTGTTAGTCAGTATATAATATATGTTTGTCAGTAAAATTGGTTTTATCATGTATATTTGTATAAAGATATTCATTCATTCATTCATTTTTTCAGGAATATTCAGAGTGGACCCTTGATTACCCTCCTTTGTTTGCCTGGTTTGAATATGGCCTGTCTCACATAGCAAAATATTTTGACAATCAGATGCTAGTCGTACAGAATCTGAACTACGCAAGTCCAGCTACGGTTCTTTTCCAACGGTTGTCTGTCATTTTTACTGATCTCGTCTTTATTTATGCTGTAAAAGAGTGAGTATTTTCAGTATTCAGTGCCAAAAGTGTCCCATCTTTAAAGGTGTGGTTGCAAAGTTTCTTATTATACATGTAAGAGAATACCTTTCAAGTCGCAAATGTTAATAGCAAGAGATTTTATTAAGTAGCCATTTAATCCAAAATATTTCTTAGCGATCAGTGCAATGCTCAGCAAAATTTGCAGCAGATTTCACTTGTTATAAATAGTTTAAGATTCCTTCATTAAAATTAAATATGCGGTTCGGTATAAGAACCCAGGAAATATTTTAAAAGTACCAATGTAAAGAATCAGAATCCGCATGCCAAATGTTAATTCTTATTGTGGGTGTTTTATAAATCTGATAACGAAAATAATACAGTTTTAGGAGAATTAACTCATCTTTGCGTTTTTCAGGTGCTGTAAATGTGTGCAACATAAGAAAGGGCCCAAGAGCTCCTCGGAGAATCCCCGCTTTGTCCTGGCAGTGCTGTTACTGTGCAACTTTGGACTTCTGATTGTTGATCGTATCCTTAGGCTGTGTATGGGCCTCTTTTTATAGATTTAATCAGTCACACTATAGCATTTTCTGGGTTCTCAACATGAGAACAGATCTGTAATGTGAAATTGCGTCTGTAGCTGTTTTTCTCAACGCTTTTAGACATTCATTTTCAGTACAATGGATTTCTCTTTGGTGTCCTCCTCCTTTCGGTGGCAAGACACTTTCAGGTACAAAAGCTGATTTATTCTTAAAATGAAACAGACCCATGACTTAAAAATAGAATTTAAATGCAAAAATGTCTTATGCAGTAATATTAATACAATGATAAGACATATTATAAGCATTATAAAATAATATTATAAGAAATTATATTTACATGATTTCCATATTAAACACATTTTGATTTTTATCGTTTTTAACAGGGGAGACACCTGGAAGGAGCCTTTCTGTTTTCTGTGCTCCTAAATTTGAAGCACATTTATCTGTACATCGCACCTGCATATGGCATCTATTTACTGAGATCGTTTTGCTTCATTCAGGAGAATCCAGGTGATTTATTAAAATATGAATATTTGAAATTAAAAGTAAAGGTGAAAAGCTGTAGTAGAAAAAAACACCCAAATTCTTCTTCATTGTCTTAAGTCAATTTTCTCAGAATTAGGAAAATATTTTTTTTCCATCCTTATTGAATTGTGGAGCATTATCATCTCTTCTTTTTTTTAGACAGATCTATAAAATGGAGGAATTTCAGCATTGTGCGATTAGTGGAATTGGCAGCGATTGTATGCTCCGTGTTTGCGGTTTCGTTTGGGCCATTTATCGCCTTGGTAAGTGTTCAGTTATACATATTTTGAATATACTGAGACAGACTTAATAAAACATATAATCATAGGTATCTTGAAATAATTTATTGTATTTTTACATTAATTATCATTCTTCCAAGATATTGTATAAAAATGGATTCTATCCCAAATATTTACACACAACTTTATTTCTTACATAAAAGATCCTTTAAATCAGGGCTCTTCGATTCTGGCCAGTTCTCCCAGGTAGTCACTTTAATAATTACTGATTCTGATTGGCCAGAGGCTTCACACCTGGCTCACAGGTTCAGGAAGGTTGGAAAATCAGCAGCACTCTGCCTTTGACTGGGCCCTGCTTTGAATAAAACCTTTAACGTTGACCATCTTTTTCTAGGGCCAATTTCCTCAAGTTGTGTCCAGACTCTTTCCGTTTAAAAGAGGGCTGTGTCACGCCTACTGGGCACCCAACTTCTGGGCTCTGTATAACACTGCTGATAAAGCTCTCGCTGTCTTGGGTAGGGACACTTCATTACCAAAATAATAACTAAACTGGAGAAACGAAATACCAGCATGCAGTGCATTCACTGACTTTTTGATTGTTCGTTTCAATGCAGGTGTGAAACTGAAACTGCTTGGTGTGCACAGGCTTCCCAAAGCGTCAATGACAGGAGGCCTTGTGCAGGAGTTCCAGCATTCCGTACTGCCCTCTGTATCCCCATTGGCTACACTGATATGCACCCTGATATCAGTATTTGTAAGTTACTTATTTATTTTAGCCTGTTAGCTTAATGTATTCATTTTATTCCTATATACTTATATTTTATTTATAGTTGTGTTTAAGTGTAATATATGTATTTACAAATAACTTTGTCACTGAATTTGAAATGTCTGTTTCCAAAAGCCTGCCATTCTGCACATCTGGCTCAGGCCGTCGGGGGCCCGGGGATTCCTGCGATGCATTATCGTTTGTGCCATGGGATCCTTCATGTTTGGTTGGCATGTGCATGAAAAAGCTATCCTGATGGCAGTACTCCCGTTAAGGTATCTGGCATGTAGCACGTAGCCGTGATTTGAGTTGAAATCCAATAATTACCTTAGAACAGATTATGTTGTTTTGTTTACAGTTTGTTAGCAGTGGAAAACCCAAGGGATGGAGGGATATTCCTGATCTTAGCGACAACAGGTCATTTCTCTCTGTTTCCGTTACTGTTTACTACCCCAGGTAAGTGTTTTTCCTCACTAAATGTTTACCTAATTTCCTCCTAATTGCATAATTTAATGCTCGTTTTGGGATCTACACAAATGTAAATAGTGTGTATTATACAGGCAAATAAGAAAATTAGCCATTATGCTGCAATCTTGTTTTGCAGAGTTGCCCATCAAAATTCTTCTCATGGTGCTTTTTACGATATACAGCTTCACTGCACTGAGAATGCTGTTCAGGTTAGTAGACTGTTCTGACTTCGTGGGTTTTGCATTATGCATTGCATTATGACTGAGCCATGCTCCACATTAATTCTGTTATAAATCATTCGTTATAGTGATCATATAAAAATTGGTGATTATTTTTTGACGTTTTCTTTTCCAGAGCAACAGGACCCTTGATCAGTAGTGTGGAATCTGCATACCTCATTGGCTTTGTTCCTCTTGAGATTTTCTGTGAGTTTGTCTATCCTTTAACGGTCTGGCAGCAGACCTTTCCATTCATTCCACTGATGCTCACCTCTCTGTACTGTGCACTTGGAGTCACATACTCCTTTTTGAGGCTCTATGTCTCATTGTTCAGAGGACAAGATTTTACCTCCAAAGCAAAGACCTAAGGAGCGTATGCTGAATGGGAATGCACAATAAATGCTTGTATAGTTACAATGATTTCAGGGTGTTATTGCTGATATTGTCAAATTTTCTTCTAAGTAGGTATAATAAATTTTTTCACTATATGGACCAAAATATAGTATCTGATCAAAGAATATGGTACAATCCTCTGTTTTGAATTTGTTCTCGATATAAGGATGTCTGGTTGTATAAGTATCACTTCATTTGTGGTTTTAGCTCTTAATTTGTGAAAATGTCACAGACATTTGTTTGTTCACCGAAAACTAAGACTGAAGTCACATAACTCCCATTTAATCAGGATTAAAACATTACAACAAACACTACATCTATTTATTTATGCAACAGACAGTCCAGTCCAAAGTGATGTACAGTTTAAAAGACAGGGTCAGTCAATTCCTGGACCTTCAACCTTCTGTTTGCAAACACAACAGATCCGCACCCCACCATGTAAAAAACCTGATTTTTATTTGTTTTTGTTCATTCATTCGTCCATTCATTCATTCATTCATTCATTCATATATACACACACACACATACCTATATAATACACACACTATAATATA
>JAODLD010000044.1:7362930-7378081 GCA_026781065.1 Mormyrops boulengeri | reverse complement strand
CTACACCACCCACCTTGGTGTCGTCTGCAAATTTAACTAGTTTACTGTATGTATTGGTGTCAATATCATTTATGTAACCTCTTCTGGCTGCCCAGGAACTTCCCATGCTTTCTGTTATATTTTTAACTTCAAGATAATCAGAACCAGACCGTCCCTAAAAACATTTAAGGACAGACTCTTTCCACTCACATCATTAACAGATTAAACTGCAAGTTGTGGCCACCATCACCCACTAGAGGGCAGTGTCACTCCATAGAATGTTTATCCATTATAGTCCATCAAACTGGTAATAACAATATTTGGAGAAATTTAATTTGTAAGACCGCATACCATAAAATATTGAGAGATACTCAAAAGGTCTCACTTACCTGCAGCTTCTCAATAAGTGGGGAGCTCTTAGACTTCACCTTATGAGGCTGCGACGAAGCCTCAACCTGCTTCTGTAATAAATTTGACAATCAGATTATCAAATCCAAGAGGATCATAAAGACTTCAGAAATGAATTTTTAATGTAAATATTAGTTTATGTTTATCTAAATATTCTTCGTTTATAACTCAAAATTTTTTTCACAACATAAAATAATTTTATCGAAACTGTGCAAATATGAATAAATGTGCTGTAAACATTACATGATGACACTCCACGTTAATTTATATACATACTGTAAAAGCATTTAGCTAACAGAAGGGTTTTATAGGCGTTTGTTACTCTGCTTTCTTTTGCCATGGTGTGCTATTGAGCATTTGTCTTTGAAGAAAATTGTTTAATGGTTAGTAAGGCTCCAGCAGCGAGAGACTTTCCTTAGAGATCCGTTGTCAACCAAATGTGTCCTCCACATTTAACCCATATGTGACATAGCAGGGGGCAGTTAATTCAGCACCCGGGGAGCAGTGCTTGGGGGCGGAACCTTGCTCAGGGTACCTCAGTGGTGCCTTGCTGGCTAGGGATTCAAACCTGCAATCTTTCAATTACAAGTGCACGCCCCTAACCATTAAGCCACCACTGCCCGGAAGAATAAACGACAGACGTTCACTATGAAAAGACCCCTGACCTCCTGTTTGTCCTGATCCTCATCATTTCTTGTTTGTAGCTTCAGCGAGCATGGCGGCTTTCTACGAATATTCTTGCTCTGCAATGAAAAGATACAATTATATGACTACATAGACATGATAATGATGTCACTAGCAATTATACGGGAAGTATGTTTAAGCTATTGCACAGAAAACCAGTGCTGAATAGTCACTGAAACAGCCCAAGCAGAATTTTCCTTCCTTTAGTTTCCAGGAATGGGAATCACCTACAATCAGTAATCAGATTTCTGTATCAATAATTGAAATGTTCCACCAAAAACACCAAAGTTTGAAAAACATTTTTTTTCACAATTCCATTTAAAATTGTACATATGTTTGTGTGTCATGCATTATCAATAAAATAAGATGCTCCATTTTCAAGTTTGGATTAATGAAGTTTTTAGCTGCTAACCTACAACTTAAATTTTTCTAATTACAAACTAAGATTCCCAAGATTCTTTGCTTGTTCCTACCAGTGCAGTTGTTTTAACTGAACTCCAAACCACTCTGAGTTTTAGGCTGTTTTTTTGTTCCACATTGTTCCATTTTACATGCAAATATCTGTGCATCACTGCACTGCAGCATAGCAAAAGAAACACCATGCATCAAAAGAAAACAAACTTCATAGGAAATAAAAGTTTGTTTTCAAGCAACAGTGCCAAATTACTGCTTAAAGGCCGTGATGAGTGAAGGCAGCACTAGCATTTTTGGGGGGGCTGTCTCACAATTCAAAGCAGAAGTGTGATATTCCTTCGTTTCGGTTTTGCAAAAGGAACTGAAACAAAATGGAAAAGAAGACACACATGATGGAAAGAATCTCACCCCTTCGGATCTATCAGGTGTTTGTGGATTTGGGCCCTTGAATTTTTCTGCCAACTTCAACACGGAATTGCGTGCAAAAGTGCTTTTCTAAACCAAAAAAGAAAAACAAACAGAAAAGAGTATTTTAAGTATACAACAATGGCATTCTTACATACAAACACATATATGTAAAAAACTTATGAAGTTTATTCCCATTGTAGCTATCAATGAGCTTGTGGCCGCCCAGGGCGCCCTTCCATTACAGGCCACCCTACTATGCGACAAGCCATTTGGTGTGACATTCTCCGGTACACAAAAAAACGAATACTTCATTTCACTTCATTTCACAGGACCAGCTGAACTTCAATGCTTTAAAAAGCTTGATGCATAGATGGCAATAAGACAAGAGAGGGTATTGTGTTATAAAGTAGGGACGTTCAGCGATTTTTTTTGATAGCACACCTTGGCGATTGATGGTGCATACCATGCAGGCACTCAACAAGTGGATCAGCGTTATTCTCACTGTGGGATCGATCTAAAATCTAAAACCTATTTGCAGATGTGGAAAGTTCAGGTTCAGAAAGTACAAATCCAGACCCAGATTTTGTTTCAACCAACCAGTTGAGTATAAAGTGTGAATCTCAATACCAAGAACACCAAGACCATTCTTTGTGGTCTAACTTGCCTCCCAAGAATGAACTTGGGGTGCAATGAATCGTGGGATCGTTCTCATTGCGGGGATGCAACTGATGTATCCTTGATATTTGGGTAAGACCAGCATCCGGAGATTTTTACCGGCCTCTGTACTTGTGTTGTTAGTTTTGGAACTGGTCTTGGAAAACGGGTACACGGGAACACAAGTACGGTCAAGTACGCATATTGAGATTCATCCCAAAAGTCACATTCACGGAGCACTCAACTGGTTGGTTGGTTGGTTGGAACAAAATCATAGTTTGGATTTGTATTTTTTGAACATTAACTTTCCAACTCTGCCTATGTGGCAAACAGCTCTACAGGCTGAAGCCTGACAGCCACTGAAAGTGCCTTTAATGACATTAAAGATCTTTTTAGAGCCGTTTTAGATGCCATTTTTAGGCATAAGCCTTCAATAAAAATAAAAGAAATACTGCTAATTATATTTTTATCCTACCTATGTCCTAAGTCTGGCAATTATTTTTAAAGCAAAATAATCCAGTTAACATCAACTTCCCCGTAAGAAGCTAAAATGAATGCTTATATATGTATATGAAAACAAAAGTGATTAATGAAACATTTAAGACAGCGAGCAAACCTATATGGCGGAAGCAGAACCCCAAACACTATACGGCGGAAGCGGAACCCCAAACACTATACGGCGGAAGCGCAACCCCAAACACTATACGGCGGAAGCGCAACCCCAAACACTATACGGCGGAAGCGGAACCCCAAACACTGGTCACAGAAGGCATAATGACATTCTCCCCTCCGATGGATACTGCCCTATTTATATACACACACCATTGCACCTATTAAGCATTTTAAACTGGCACGGATTAACTCATTAATTTTAATTTAGGAAGATGGAAACAATCAACATGAACACACATGAGTTACTCAACTATAAAGGCTGCAGGATGACTGTCTGAGGGGTGCCATTAGAATACAAACTTAATATTCATCATTTCAAGCCCAGTTAGATGAAAACATATCCACAACTATCCAGTGGCAAGATTCACACAAGTCAATTGTATTGTAATTATGTCATCGTGTTGTAATTTCTATCAACACATAGCCAATTCTTGATTGTACTATATTACGTATTATTTGTGTATTACTTATGTTGTGATAATCATTGGTGTAATATATTTAATATACGTTCCCATAAAAATGAACTAATATTGAAAAGACCTCAGTGACAGGTTACGTGTTGACATTCATAGATTATTCAGCGGCATTATAACCTGGACCAGGGAGCTGAAGTCAAAGTTCTTAATGTTGGTTATGCAGTTTCCATAAAGACATTGTTATTTCCTCATCACGTTAGGTGTGCATTAGGTGTGTGCCTTAAGAATGACTGTCTAGACTTTATTCATATTTCTTAATGAATTTCTACACCTTAGCTGCATTTCTTAAATTTAATTTTATCATATGCCTGCCATTGGCAGTCATATTTCATCTTTTTAATGGCAAATCTCTTAAATTGTCTGCTGAGATTGAAAATTAAGTAGTCATTATACAAAATAATTTGACACGGCAAGTGGATACTATCAAATAACTTTAAAATGATTAATTGAATGAGAAGCACATTGATGCCGTTTTAAATGGAATTAAATATGTTGAGCTTTGTAAAAACTAGGTGGAAATTATATAAAAGGAGTTTATTTCTGGGTATTTTCTATCCATTCATCCATTCCAGAACTATTTGTGATTGTGTGAAGCCACTGGAATTTCACAGAAAAAATGTAAATTCTTACACACATTCAGTTTTGCTGAAGTTTATTTTGCTTGTTATGTAAGCCTTGTGTTTAATAGAACCTAACAATTTTATTGTACTCCATCCAACCCTTTATCCTCCATCTGCTCATGCTCACACACCCAGGTCTGCAGCATACTATTTATTTGTTAAGCTTATTTTTGGTGAGAAAAGTTCAGGAAAATTAAAATGCTATTTTTTAAATTTAGGAAACACTGGCATCCCAATGATAGAAATTTGAAAACGATCGTTACTCCAATGTGAAATTCTTTGCATAACCATCCTGCGTACAGCAGAAGACAAATCCTTTTGTTTTCAGTTTTTTTCATGTAAGCTTGTTACTTGCATTGAGCTGTTAAGAAAGAATATCTTTCAGTCGTTCAGTTACCCGCTGCTGTCTTCATGGCTCCAACACTCATCGACTCCAACAACAGGCCTTTATCAATTGTGTAATTTATAAAATACATGAGACAGTAGCTTCCTTTCCCTATATGATCTACCCTTTTCTGAAGTTAACATCCATCTGTTTTCTGAAAGCATGTATCCTGTTCAGGCTCAAAGGGGTCCGGAGCCTGTCCCAAAGGTTATGGGCACAAGGCAGGGAATAACCCAGGACGGGGCACCGGCCCATCACAAGGCAGGGAACAACCCAGGACGGGGCGCCAGCCCATCACAAGGCACACACACTGGAACCACTGATCCTGTTCAGGGTCAACAACCCAGAACACAGGGCACCCACACTCACAGGCAATTTGACAACCCCAATTAGCCTCACCATGTTTTTGGACTGGGGGGGGAGAACTCAGAGCACCTGGAGGAAACCCCACAATGACACGGGGGGAACATGCAAACTCCACACGCACAGAGCCATGGCAGAAACTCAAACCCAGGTTCCAGAGGTGTGAGGTAACAGTGCTAACCACTGCACCACCACGCCACCTGGAAGTTAACATACACTCACACTTCTTGTTTATCTTTTTATGGTGAAGAGGGTTGAAGTTTAATTCTGGAAGATGAGAAAGTATTTCAGACTGAGTCTAAGACTGAAAAGGACAAAAGCAAAGTGTAAAGGTTTGAGCTGTATTTTGTATTTTTTCTCTTTTGCGTATTATTTTCTATTCTATTCCTTTCTATTTCATGTAGTTCCTTGCAATTATGTTTTCTATGCATCTAGTAAATAGTGTGGAAGCTCCGCTAAACAGGGTGCAGTGTGGTTACTGTGTATCTATTGGTTTGGATGTGATTCATTAGACTACTGCCCTACACAATTCTGGACACATTTTAACCACAGCAAATAAGAATTAAGGTATATCAAAAGACTCCACACACTGTGTTCCAATATAGAACACTTAAACCATTTTAATTTGCTAAAACAGTGCAGGTTCCTTCCTCTTAAAAATTAAACCTTACATTAAAATACATTTATCTGTTAAAAACACTGCTCTTACAATATCATTAGCAGCTGTTGCCTGTCACATAGTAAAGAATATTATTTCTGTAGAGTAAAAATATGCTTGCTATCCTCTCCAGCATTCTGTCATTTTGTCAAAAAGGAGATGACAAAACATGAGTGGCAGTTCCCGTTCTTTCCATGGTTTTCATCAACCAATTCTTATTCATATCTCTTCAGTTGTCAACCGGTGCTCATATTCTGTATGTTCACCTTATTTTTCAGAATATTGTGTGGTACTGGCAATTAAAAATTATCATCATTCTCACTCTTTCCATCTAATCTGGATAATATTCGGTTTAGGTTTATTCAAAATAAACATATCTGTTTCACTCCACTTGGTTTTGCGATGGTGCCATACTCTATACTCTACAGTATACACATACTCTATGCTCTATACCCATACTCTATACTCTATACCCATACTCTATGCTCTATACCCATACTCTATACTCATACTCTATACCCATACTCTATACTCTATACCCATACTCTATGCTCTATACCCATACTCTATACTCATACTCTATACCCATACTCTATACTCATACTCTATACTCTATACCCATACTCTATACTCATACTCTATACTCTATACCCATACTCTATGCTCTATACCCATACTCTATACTCTATACCCATACTCTATACTCATACTCTATACTCTATACCCATACTCTATACTCTATACCCATACTCTATACTCATACTTTATACTCTATACCCATACTCTATACTCTATACTCTATACCCATACTCTATACTCTATACCCATACTCTATACTCATACTCCATAGCCATACTCCGTTCACATGATATGTTCTTTTGTTGCAGTAATTTTCACCACTTCAGTTCCAACACCACGTTGTATCTAAATGTATGAAATACATCCATCTATCATTTGAACCACTTATTCTGAACAGGACCTGAAGCACATATACTCTACTAGCAATGGGTACTGGAATACATGTAGGAGAGTTACTCAACACAGCGAGAACATGCAGACTGCACATACATAACAGAGGTGGGATTCAAGTCCCAAATCCCAACCCTAGATGTATGAGGCAACTGTGCTATCCATCACCATGGCACCGAACACAAAGCATGAAATAATAACTTAAATAATCTGCTATATTCCCAAAGCTCATTAAACCCTCCAAACGGTGCCAGACACAAAACTAGGAAAACACACATATAAATATATCTACTAGTACAATAAATCCTTATATACATAACACAAAAAAATCTAAAACACAATCAATAAAATACTGCACAAATACAATGATTAAACCTTTTTTCATTTAGGCCTAAATAGGAAAATCAAGCTAAATAGCGACATCAGGAAAGAGCTGCTTGCATGGTTTCATGTAATTTCCTGCATGCATTTCAGTTTGTAATCCACCGTACAGTGAATAAGCAGGATGGATGATGGATGGAGGTGCTTTTACATCTATTTTACTTTCATTTGAATTCATTTGGGAAGAAAAAAAACGTTTAACATATTCTTTAGAAGCTACATGTCTAATAAACGTTAATTTGCACGATTGTGGAGGAATTTTACCAACCAGGGCAGACTTGTTGGGGTCTAAATATTCTTGCTCAGGTCATACTAGGCCGATCAAGTCCTCTCACGAAACAAAAAACGCAAATCCACTATGAGAAAGACCATCTGAGATCTGTGCAAAGCAAGCTAAGTTCACAGTGTTCTTCTGGGTCCAAAACATTCCCGTCTACCAGTTACATGGATATTAGGTGTTAAGGGAAGACCAAGAATGGGACAGATAGCCACTGAGAGGAAACGAGGTGCAACCAGTACTACCTATGTGACTGAACTTCATCTTTAAAGCAGATATTAGTCTACCTCAGAAAGGTATGTATATAGTTTACGACTGAAAGAGTCGGCCTCCTGCAATCAGTCTGTACTAAAGCAAATTAGTAAAAGTTATTACTTGTATTATTTTTAATGGCAGAATTGTTTTTGCGATATTCTGTTCTTAGAAAAGGCTCCTCACCAATTACTGAACCTTCCATTTTCCATACCCAGACACACACACTTACCAAGGTTAATTTACAGGGACTTGCTTAACTGAAAACTCGTGTCTTTCAGGAAATGATTTCATTATTATTTTTTTTAAAAAAGAGCACAAACACTGTCATTGGCATTTATTGCCTGAAAAATATCTGGGATTAACTGTGTGTATAATGTGAGGAGAATGACACGACGCACGCAATGCAGAGACGAGACCCCTGACCAAACGCTGGAGGTGTGCGGTAACAGTGATACCCACTGAGTCGCTCTGCCTCCCCCACTTAAAAGAATATGAGAGACGGACATGTACATACTTCCCTTACAACCATGCACGACTTTTTTCAATAGCATTTAAATGTTTTGCAGGCTTGTTTTAGTAAGGACTGCAGTTCCTGCTTAGAGCACATCTTGATCCAACAGCACATCTGTGGGGGAAAAGTGACTCCTCAGAGACACGCAAGGACTGAGTACAGCTCAGCATAACACGGAACTATCAAATAATAAAAAAACTTAAGAAACTTGTGATCTTATGTGGATTAGAGGTGTTGTGAAAACCAAATTTGTGGGTAGGCACCATTTTAAAAACGCACACAAGACAGAAAAATACACATACACAGATATATCTGGTCTGGAAACTATATGTAACTATTATACATTCAGACATGTCCAGCTAACCTTGTTTATGTTACTGAGGACGTGTAGAGTTATTGGTAAAAGACGGAAATGATAAGGGATGGGGGGGATTAAGAGATGCCATCTGACGGAGGGAGCTTGCTCATTGGTCAGATTCCCCGGGCAATGATAAGGGATGGGGGAGGAGATTAGGAGATGTGATCTGACGTAGGAAGCCTGCTCATTGGCCAGATTCCCCATGGAATGATGAGGGAGGGGGAGGGGATTAAGAGAGGTGATCTGACGGAGGGAGCTCACTCCTGGCCAGATTCCTGGGGAGTGATAAGTGATGAGGGATGGAGTTAAGAGATGCGATCTGACTGAGGGAGCTCGCTCATTGGCCAGATTCCTGGGGGGTGATGAGGCATGGGGTTAAGAGATGCGATCTGGCGGAGGGAGCTTGCTCATTGGCCAGATCACACTGACTGCAAGTTTACTGCAAGGTTAACACCATGTTTTTCACAGTCAGTTTAGGCATGTTACTTATTGGGTATATAATTCATTTATACATTATATTTTTATAAAGTATTGGGTAGGCCTACCTAAATTGATTGGCACAACACCACTGATGTGGATGATGTATATTTCAACAGGGTGTATAATACAAGTTTGTATGGGGCTGTATCTGTTCTCGGTAACTTTTACTGCATGTATATCCTCTCGTTTTGGCACGGACCCAGACATGGGCCCACACTGCTGATGTTAAAGGCCTTCCGGCATTTAAATGTCCATAATCAGGGTTGAGGGATCTCTATTCAATTGTCCTAAAGTATCTCTGCATTTGTGTCACGTCCACATTGCTAAGGGGCTAAAAGGTCATCGTGGCGAATCTGGCTTCATCTCTCTATTGCATTTCCAGCCTCACTCTCCCACAGGGAAAAGTTTTTTAAAAATAACATATGACTCTTGTGCATTTTACCCAAGTCATATAAGCTCTTTATATGGCACTCAAAAATAAATATACATTCCACATTAACTTAAGGTGTCATCAGATATATATATGGAATTTACTGATGAAAAATACATGTGAAATTAACATAGCATCAAACATATAAGTCCTACATTCATGTAAAATACATATTAAATTAATGTTTTGTCTAATACATACGTTCTACCTTGATGTACAATGCATATTACTTGAATGGCTTGTCAATATTAGTTCTTTGCATAAGTCTTTGAATGGACTCAGGTGAATTATGGACGGTGGTTCCACACAACTAGAGTGAGAATTTTGAAAAGGAAACATCCTTTTCAAATGATGCGTTCACTTTGGGTTCTGAGAACAAAATGTGAATTTTCTCACGTGCAGTTAAACCGACAGAACATGGAGAGATCATACTCCGTGTCTTTCATTGGAATGATATAGAAGAAATATAATTTTTTATTATGAAACAACAAGCTATAAACATGTATTTCCTACTAAAGACATATGTTATCAGGTATGGTAAGATGTAAAGTTCATGCAAAAGTTTATATATTACCTTGAGTGCATTACATGTCAAGTGTGTTTTTGGTATGAATATGGCAAACACTGACAGAACGTATGAAAAACATCATGCATTGTCAGGTATAATTGAAATTAGAAAAATGCTTGATACCCTTATTCACATGGGCTGAACCTCCACCTGTCTGATTTCTCGTCCTTCTTATTCTTCCCATGACCTACTTTCTTCACACCTCCTGTTCAGCACTATATGTGACAGTAGCAGCTGAGTCGCGCACACAGCTGTGTGATACGGATCAGACCCGGCTCAGTGCTAGCAGTCACAAATTGTTGGCACCGAGGGGACCCAGTACATGTTGTAGCCACTAGGCCTGCAGAACCCAATTAAAAGAAAATACTCCCTTACTTTTAAAAGGTCTATCACAATGCATGCCTTGCATGAAGAAGTACACCCTGTGCTTGCATAACACATGGAACCCCTTTAAGCAGCAATAACTTGAAGTAAACATTTCCTGTGAGTGTTTATCAGTCATCAGCCCACCCCCACCATGGCTGTCAGTTAGGGTGAGGTTACTGTGGTGGTGTGCAGTGTCTGGGCTTTCAAAAACACGTTGTTTTGCATGACGGCAAACAGCTCCTTTCTGGCCTCATCTGTCCAGAGGACATTGTCACAGGAGTCTTGTGGTTCATTCAGTTGCGCAGTAATGTTCTTTCTGGAGAAAAGTCGTACCTTGAACTTTAATGACTCCCATATTGAAAAAGGCCCATATTTCTCTGTATGTAGCCTTTGGGTTCTTTGTACTTCTGGGAATATTATAAAGAAGAATTTATAGAGTTGCGTTTCCTACCGCTGAGTAGATTGAGAACCATCTTAAGCTTTATCAATTTGTAAATTATCTTTCTCACTGTGAAATTGCAGGCTTCCTATTGATAGTTTGATAATTGACTTTATAACCCTTTTCCCAGACTGATGAGCAGTAACAATTATTTCTCGGAGACTGTCACCAATTTCTTTTGGCCTAATTGTTTGTTCACCTAATTCCTGATGATTAACTGATCGTGTGCATATATTTTGAAGCACCTGATTATAATTACCTTCTTAACTCATACAGGCTAATGGTGTATATTTTTTTTCCAAGAGTAACCTCCTATGGCAGAACTCAAGTGGGGAACAACAGGAAGAGCCAAGATCCATCCATCTTCTAACCTATTATCCTGCTCAAGGTTGTAGACTGGGTCTGTAGGCTCTCCCAAGCAGCAGAGAGCACAAAAGCAGAGGTACATCCTGGATGGAATGCCAGTGAATTTCTGTGCATGTACATGCATGCAGACATACAGGGTGTGTGACTCCATGTGGTAGGACTCCATGCCTGTGATCAGAAGGTCAACCATTCAAATCCTATGGCTGGCAGAATGATGTCGCCGTTGGACCCTTGAGGACCCTAACCCCACCTGCTCTAGGGACCGGCTGGCCCTACAGTCTCACTTGCATCCAACTTTGTACCGACACACATAATCATGATATATTACCAGTAGCAAGACATCAAGTAGCCTGTGCAAATCTGGCACATGTGTGCTGGGGGCAAGAAGCAAGCACCCGACCCTGGAAATGTGAGGCAACACTGCTAACGGAGTATGTGATGATGCAATTCACATCTCCGTCGTCTATTAATGTTTCCATTCCTGGTCACACAACTAACACAGTACAGCCCAATCAACCTTCTTCCTTTTCAAAAATGCATAATAATCCATTTCCAGATTATTGTTGTTCTTTTCAATTATAAGCATAATCGCTGGGTCCAAATGAGATATTTTGCATACCTAATTCAAGCAGCGGCTGATTGACAGTTCACTCATATTTAATTCATCCTGAGCGTTGACAGTTTCCAGCATTTTCTCAATGCTTTTCTTAGCAAGGTAAACACAGACACGCAACACGCCAGAGATGACAATAGCGAAATAAAGCCGCTACAGAGAAACTCTGCAAAAGCTCTTGGTTGATAACCACGAATCAGTGTAGAAGAAGCCACCTTAGCTGGACATGGTCACCTCTTTGCATATCTAAAGTTGTATGTATGTAATGTACGGGTTATGTTGTACATGGTAGCGTCAGGATTTAACTACCTAAAAGCACAGTTTAAGCAATGTTATTTATATAAATCAAGAAGATCTTAGCAGTGGGAACATTGATTATGTCACAATGGTGTTAACACTGCAAGCAGAAATGACTGTTGTTATTTTCATCCCATCTTGTTATGGATCATATAATAAATATTTTAAACACAAGACATATTTACTCCACATGCTTGGCAGCAAAACAGGGTCTCACTTTCTCACACTGTGCTGGTTGACAGCCAACGGCTCCATCCGTTTCACAAATACTCACCTCTACACCCCCAGTCTCTGTGCTTTTTGCATATATTTTACTGCAGGAACGCATGAAATCGCAAAATGAACTAGCTTTCATCTTCAGTCTTGTAATTATATTTAAAAAGGACATCTTTCCTTCTTCTCTTTTTTGTTTTTCTCTTGCTATAAAGAGTCAATCACATTTAATATTAATGGGAAGCTCTGTCACTCAGTGTCAGAAAGTGTTACATGAAACATTTGCAGTTCCTCTAAAATCAAAATGTTTCCATAAACTTTGAAAAGTTCTATACAGAAGCCCAAGTTATTTTTTTCCAGTCAAGCCTATTAATATATTACCCACTTCAATGGCTAAGAAAACATTTAAACATATTTTGACATAAACACTTGCGCAGAGCACAGCTGCTAACACTCAGTTGTCATTATAACAACTAAAAATAGGTAAATAAACCTTTAAATAAAAGTAAATGCAAGAATCACAAGAGGAATAGCAGAAATTATAATGCTGATGCTGATAAGATGTTTAAACATCAACTGAGCAGGTTAAAATTTAAAGGCTCATGGGGATTGACTGGCAATTTCTGCCTGTTAAAAATGAGCTCATCCATAAAATGGACATAAACGGATTAAGGCCTACATGTAAGAAAATAATTTGCCCCACACTTCTTCTGTTGGAGTAAAATAGGAATATTTCTCCAACATAAAGACACCTGATAAAAAATTACCTGACAAATAATGAAACAGGACATCAGTTCATTAACAGCGTTCTTATACCTATCAGAGAGCATCTTCCAAATCTCTTCAAAACTGCACATGACCTACGTTTTATTACATGTCTGAACTATCTTCATGCTTGCAAATTTTCATCGGCACCATCATTTTCGGATAATGCAAATTTCATGCAATATTGGCTACATTTTGTTGCAGTGCGGAAAAATGAAACTTGGTTTCTTAATTAAGTTCACTATTCAGGCCAGACACTGATTCCTGATCCCGCACCCCAAAGCCCCGTGAAAGCTTTGTCTTTGCCTTTAGATCCTCTCCACACTGTTTATAAAACCCATCTCAACTTTGGTACCCAAATCAAGTGTGTATATTTTTGTACAGCTAGCAGATTTCCCTGCTCAAACACACCTTATTCAGCTCACCGGCCAGCTGCCTGGAAACTAGCCCTCCAGTACCGGAACTGAGGAAGCATGCCCTAGCAGTTGGGGTTAAGGGCCTTATCTACTTAAGGCCGAGCAAGGATATGATTTCTCCGCTGGCCAGAGGATTTGGCCCCCCGACCTTTGAGGCATGCAAGTTACATGCTGCCCCGAAAGCTCATGATTAAGTCAGAGAATTAAATAATGCTGCAGCAACAGTTTCGACCCAAAAAAACTGACTTATCACGGGCCCTTGCCACCAAATAACTTCCCCTTTCAAAATTCCTCACTGCAAATCTAGAAATCTACAAAGAAAGAAGCCAATTTATCACTGTAAAAAACCTGGCCCTTCGTGGGACACAGCAATATGGAAGGTGGAGACATAGATTTCATGTTGGCACCGTGATGGTGCAACTGGTATGTGCACCAGCCATAAAAATCACATTTCACTCTCGAACCTGACGAGCCAGCTGTAAATGGCATGAGAACTGGATCACTGCTTCCAAACCTATGCCCCCCTCCCAACATGCGGAGAACAGCCTTAAATTAACCAGTTCAAAGTGAATTACGGATGACTAGAGGGGCTTTTAAGCAACCTTGCCTGCCTCTGAAATATCCACACCATGACCCATTTCACAATCACTGCATCTTAACCTGTCGGCAAGCTGCAACTGATCTTGCAAAATTTCCCTTCTCTTTGAACGGCGCAGTATTACAGGGTTAATTATTCAACGCTTTCTCCTAAACCAAGGAATACATTTTTAGTTAGGTCTTCAGTGCATTGGCCTAGTCCACGAAGTACATTACAGAGCTTCTCAACATGGACACGTCACTTTCTGCACACTAAAGGGAGCATTCGCTGTCTCTTTACATTTATGGTATAAGCTTTGGACAAGAAGTCATAAACGATTATAAAATAAACAGAAAGTTGTTGGGTTGAAATATATGGGCTTTTCTGCCACTTTCTCCAGCCATCTAATCAACTATTTACATTTGAAAATAATATCACATAATACTACTGCTCCACTGCACGGTATCCCCCTTCTTTTGCAGCAGATGATTTTGCAATGTACGTTAAGAAGGCTCACATTAGAGCTTCTTTCTTAACTTCCTGAAACCACCCACTCAACACCTCTTTCTCACTTCCCATTTTGTTCAACTCAGTGTTTTCTCTGCTGGATAGTGGCATCCTGCTCTCTCTACTCCATACTTTTTCAATAGTCTGGAAAATACTTGCACACATTCTCTGAGTGATTTGAGACGGACAGATCCCTGTCGATCTGCTCTTCTCTCTGCCAGACTAACCTCTATAACCTCATCTAGTCTAGTTTATAGGCTAGACTGTCCTCCTCCGTATCTCCAGTGCTAATCAGTTTGCAAGAGCTGCAAATCATGCTGGTCTTCTTTCTTCCTTGATTTCAGCTGTGTTCATGATGGCGAGTATCACACGCTTCTGAACTTCCTGTAAAATGTCAATACTGATGACTCAGCTCTATCATGGCCTACAGCAGTGCCCCCCAATCCGGTCCTGGGGGATCCACAGGCAGTACATGTTGTGGACGGTTTGGCAGGCAGCTACGAGAGAGCAAAAACGTGGACCGTCTCTGGGTCCCCGAGGACCGGGTTGGGAAACACAGGTCTAGACCAGGGGTCTCCAACTCCGGTCCTGGAGAGCTACTGTCCAGAAGGTTTTCTATCCTACCTGGCTTCTGATGAGCCA
>JAODLD010000044.1:7351715-7362830 GCA_026781065.1 Mormyrops boulengeri | reverse complement strand
CAGGTGTGGCTCATCAGAAGCCAGGTAGAATAGAAAACCTACTGGATAGTAGCTCTCCAGGACCGGAGTTGGAGACCACCCCTGGTCTAAACAATATGTTTTCAAATGTTCTTATGCAGTGGCACACAGAACTCTTTTCCAACCCCTCGCCACGTCTTTAAATGACTCCTCAAGTACATAAAATCACCTCTTCTCCCCCAGCATTAGATGCTTGGATCACATTGCTACCTATTTACACGTGACACTTTATATTAACCGAGGCAGATATCTGGCTTTGTTCACGAGGCTTCTAAGATTCTTGGTGTCATTCTCAACAACTGCATCCCTATTCCACCACAACACAGGGGTTACCGAGAGAGATCCTTTCTTTATAGCATCACAGTTTTCCTTATAACTGTTTCTGACTCAGCATAATAATTTATTTATTTGTTGGTTAATCCTTATCACACAGTGATGAATGCTTAGTGCTATGCCAGACTCATAGAAGATTACTAATAAAAAATACAAAAGCCACCTGAGTCTGGACCTGATTATTGTTAATCTGATTAACCCATCAGCCAGAATTTCTTCTCCAAAACTATCATTGGTACAGCCAGATGTCAGAACTAGTGCCTAATACCAGACCTGCTGAAAAGGCTTCACCTTAACCAAACATCCTTCAAGATCCAGCTGCCCTGTGGACGGTCATGGGGGCTCCATTGAAACACTAAAGTAAGTAGTTAAGTATGTATTATTTCTGCATAAAAGTATAAACATCCATTCATTTTCCAGCCAAATTTCCAGTTCCAGGTGTGTGTGTGTGTGGGGGGGGGGTTAAATTCTAACCTGGGCAGCAAAGGACGCAGGGAGGGGGACCATCATGGATGGGATGGCAGACTTCAGCTTTCAGAGTTATACATGCATGCCATTTATCCAGTCTTCCATTTCCTACATCCCCTCCAGCACAGGGCGCACGGTCAGACATTATGGGCAGCTTACGAGTCACCAATTCAATTGGCGGCATGTTTTAGACTATGGAAGTGTCCTGAGGAGACACAGAAGTATATGCAAAGCTCAGACTCAAATCCCCAAACTAGGAGGTGCCACGCAGCAATGTTCGTTTTTTTTAATCTGCAGATGCTTTCTGCCTAAAATGATGTATAAGTGAGGATTACACAGTAGGGCCAACTAGTGTCATTAGAGTAACTGTGGTTAAGGGCCTATCTCAAGGGCCCAGTGTCTAAATCACTATGCCAGCCATGGGAATTGAACCAGTGACCTTCCGACTGCAGAGTCTGACCCTAAAGAGTCGTGCCATACCCACCGAGTTCCATTTAAATTACACGTCTTTCAATTTCAGGCAAGAAATGTCACATCCAATGATTCTGACTGGTCACCAGTTTTACAAAAATTAAGAACCAACAAGAACCATACAAGAACAAAACCCCTGGCTCTGAAAAATTCTGAAAGAAGGGAGTGCAGTAGATGAAAGGTCTCTGTAAAACACCAGCAAACAAACAAAATGTATTTCGGCTTTATTCTGATAAGGATCCATTGCGGTTTTCAACTGATAACAGTCTAAGTCTGGGTTCTACTGAACATGAGTAACACAACATAAACACTCTACTTGTAAAATCATAAGGGTTATTGTTCATTCAGCTGTCTTTTTTTACAGTTTAACAATAATAAGTACACTGCTAAAATCCTTTTGTAGTATTTCAGAATACCTACAGGTGTTACTACAGTTAGCAGCAAAGTAACGTTTGTAAGACATCTCATACCAGCATGTATCACAAAGCATCTCAGTTACACAATCAAAATTTCTTTGCCTTGTAGGGTAAACATTTTGTGTAACATTGTTCTTCCTCTTAAATAACCATAGCCTGAAAGTGTCATAAAATCTTGAAAGGCTACGCATATAGCACACACCCCATCTTAGGGATACTGATTTCAGGTTCCTGGTTCTAGTCACAGATAGGGCCCTGCAATTATGTCCAAACATAGGTATATCATACTATAGTTTGTGTCCGATAAGCCAGGTCAGAGCAAAGGAATGATGTCCATTCACCTTCTAATCACTTGTCCTGGTCCTGTCTGTGGGCAGGATTTGGCTGGAACCTATCACAGTCAGAATAGGCCCTGAGGCTTAGAAACACTCTGTCTGCGATGCTAGGCCATTGTAGGGCACGTGAACACACACAGTCACTCACACGGTCATACACTAAGGGTGAGTTAGTGAGCCTACTTATATTAACTACACGTTTTTGGATTGAGAGGCATGACATGTCGGAAGTAGGCGAACTCTACGCACAGGCATACCAGGAAATTACACCATGCTTCTTAAACAAGGAAGACAAGGAATCCTTATACAAGGATTAGCTTGAATTGTAATAAAAATATACTCTGAGGTATAATGCATGAAAAGCAAGAAACAGAATATTGTACTTTTGTATTTAGGAACAGTGGTTCTGCCTGTATGACCACGTCATATGACCATCATGTGAAGTTCCCTCTAACATTCCAACGCGAACAGCGAAGCAAAGGCTCTCATCAAAAATACCCCGAAGACGGCAGTGCGATAGCAAGGATGATTCTGCCTGTATCAACTTAAAGTTACCATCATCAATAATATTATTTTTACTCACTATACTTACTCATATAATTATTTCGCAGCGTGGTAAAAAAAGAAGGACACTACACTTTTAGTATACGCATTTTAAACTGTTTTTAACTACATTTTTGGAACGTTAGGAAACGGAAGTGGTAGAAAACTTATTTCTGAACTCAGGTGGAAATTCCCCTGCCGTTAACCACACCCGATAATCTTTTACATTTACTTGTTTAATTGTACCTATTAATCTGGTAACATTGACACACTAAACAAACACTTTCGTAACATTCGCAACATCACAGGGCCAGTTAATTTTCAGTTACTCACAGGTACTTAATATTATTACTGCTTAGGTCAGAACTAATGGTCCCCTAACTTGCAGACCTAAGCATTATGCAAGTAAACTTCAAACTATTTGGTTAAATGCAAGCGATGCGAAAAATATAGAAAATATTTAGATGTAAATATTTATATGTAAATATTTACATATTTAGAAAATATCTCGCGCAAAATGGACGACAAGTGTCGCCTTTTAGTCATATTATTCTATTTTATACACAGTTCGACGCCATATCACATTTATTCAACCGCTTTCAAAGTTAATTGCGAATACGTAACTCAAGTTATTAATTAATAATTAATATAGTTAAAAGTTTTATATGCACGTTTTCATAAGAGTGTTTTCGGTTTCCATATAGAAAGAAGTATACATCGACGGTCAAGATCCTTTTCAAATACTATACTTACTCAAATGAAACATGTCCGTACATGAAAATAGTTTTTTAAAGTTTATTAAAAACGTAAGTTTTCTTTACCTCCATCCTGGAAAAGATGCACTATTCCCTATTTCCCAGCGCTGTTGTCTTTTTGCAGGCTACTGGCTAGAAGCTCGAGCCGAAGAACTCAAAGTGACAGTCTCGAGACTCTTTCCTGTCGCCTCGCGCGCGCCGCAGCATCTGACAAGGGCTGCTCTGCGGGTAAATTTAGACCCCATTCTCACTTTAACTGATATTACGAGGTAGTTGTGGTCTGTGTTGCTCTTGCAATACCGTGTTTTTAGCAAATAAATGCAGGGGATTTAATAAGCATGAAACTACACAGAATAACCATGTCAATCATTATTTTATTTTATATTGTATTATATTATATTGTTACAGTATGATAAAGTTACTATTGTACATTTTGACATTCTGACAGGCTTTGTCTTTGAGAGAACACAGACTTGGTGTTTCTTTGTTTGTTTGTTTTGGTATTATGTTTATATATTTATTATATTTATTAATGGGGTGAACTGGGTAAAGACTAACAGGGAAGCACTTAAATACAAGAACTCAATTAGACAGGACTAGGAAGAGCCGGTAACATGGGGATTCCACACGTGGTTACCGAGGGGGCGTGGTTACCGAGGGGGCGTGGCACACGGGGGGATCGGCACGATCGGGGGCCTGTACTACGAAGCGGGGTTACTGGCTTATCGGGGTAACTTGTTAGATTTAAGGTAGTTTGGGCAAAATGTAAGTGAACGAATATGAAGTCCATTTAAACTGTGGTACCTTAAATCTGACAGGTTACCCCGATAAGCCAGTAACTGTTCATAGAACAGGCCCCAGGCCACTCTGACACTAGGCCTAAACCCTAAACCTTCACAAACTTAATTGATATTACCTAGTAAGTGATTTAGGGCAAGAGACTGAATGGGCTCAAAATGGTATAAATAGGAATGGGACTGCGCATTGCAACGAAACTTGACAATGCCAAACATATTCCTTACTATTGTGGGTTTGGAACTTTTTATTTTGTGCTTTCTTCAAAGCCCAGACACTTAAGGGACCAACCGCCTAATTTGAACCTGTTCTACACTCTTGCCTTACAGAGTGGACAAGAGGTAATTGTCAAATAATCAATTAGCTTTTTTTTCCCCCAGAACAGCACCATTAACCAAAAAATAAAAGAAATGGCTTGTTTACTATTTACATTTCCAGATTTAATAAATTCTCTCCAGATTAATCAATGACACATTTACAGTTTGCAGTTTTGTTTGAACTGTGGATATTAGGAGCATTGTGATTTATAAAAAATTGGCAGGAATCTGAGGTTTTCTTGGAATGCAGTCAAACAAAGTGCTTTCAACCAATTTTAATACCTCACAAACATTTACTCCTGTTATGAAAGAAACAGCAACTGAATATAGTTCAGATAAAACTAGTGATTTTATGTCATTTAGAATTATTTGTTTTTACCCATAAGTGAGGTTCTCCAATAGGCAGCCTGTGGGCCTATTATGGTCCCCAGGAGTCAGATGTTTGGTCCATGGGAAACGTGCCACATTCATCAGTGTAATCACGTTTTAGATAAGCTAGCCTTACCATCCAGTGACAGACCTTCTGCACTCTTCACTCTGAAGCGGCCGCTGAATGCTCAAGTAACAGTGGGGTCTGACAAGAATGAGAATAACTGTAAGCATCGGCCGTAGGGCGAGCGTGCAGGGTGTGGGAGAAGTAGGATCCAGCACACGGAACTTTCCAAAAACGGGGTTTATTGGGACTAACAGGGCACGACATGGTACAAACATTAATGACAGATCTGGGAGACAGACAGAGACGCGGACTAATATACACTGGACTACATGGGTCAAACAGGAAACAGCTGACCACAGGCGGGATGCACACGAGGTAAATGAGGTAGCCATGGTCCACATGAGGGTGGTACGAGCAGGTCATGACAATAACATGACCGCTGCAAAAAAATATATGCTAATTCCACACAAAGACCAGGATTTATGGTTGGAGGTGTAAAAAAAATGAACTGATGATGAAAACAGACAATCCAAGTCTGGCTGGACTGACTAATTTTGTTTTATTTTACTGGATCACACCAATGCTAAATGCTAATGCTGCTATTATTACTGCTACCGCTACCTTCGCTAATACTTAGCTACTATCATTAATAATAGCTAACCATAATAGTTGCATAAAAAACAACGTAAACCAGCACAACAGAACTACATCGGTGGCAGTGGCCCTTGGCTTTGTGTTGCTGATAAAGTTTGGCCCTCAGGGGAAAAAACATAACCATGAGCTCAGTTCAATTAAATTTATTTTTATATAGCGCCTTTCACATCAGTCGCCACCAGGCACATCACAAAGGTAATACATTACTACATCGTTTATACAGAAAAATACATGAAACAGGGAACATGTATTTCACAATATGGTGAATAATGAATAAAACACGGGCTTATTCAGGTTATACGGAGTATTTCACTTACAGTCTTGCTGCGACACGGCTAATGTATTTCTGAAAAACCTCGCATTCACTAAAGTCACGTACTAAAGTACACATATCCAATGGGAAAAAAGGGGTTAGGGGAATGCCACTTCAAAACATAGTTACTTACGGCAAATAAAATTGATCAAATAATAAAACTTGATACCAGTGGCCAATAATGTAATTATATGCATTTTAAACAAGAAAAGATTATACATTAATAAATTATATCATATATTATAAAGAATTTGGGTCATATGAGTCTCGTGAAAATTGCTTAGTAACTGTTTCACCCGAAAGTGCCGACCTCGCTAACTTTTCGCTAACTGGATTGCCAAGAATCGGGAGCAGTGATGGTCAAAGCCATGCTTCATGAACCATTTGCTGTATTTTTTGACCCCACTAGATAGTGCTCTTGGTTTACTTGTGTCAGGCAGTTAACTCTCAACCAGTGCAGAATGTGTAATATCAGGACATATTGCACCTTTGGTATAGTGTTTTACAAAAAAGCTTTAACCAGGGTAATTCACATTGTATCCTGGAATATCCTGGAAGCTACGGGTGCAAGGCAGGGTATAACCTAGGACAGGGCGCCAACCCATCACAGGGCACACACACAGACACACACACACACACACACAGACACACACAGACACACACACACACAGACACACAGACACAGACACACACACAGACACACACACACACACACACACACAGACACACACACACACAATGGTGCCATAAGGCGGGGGGAGTTAGGACGATTCCAAGAGCCATAAAAAATTTGGAAAATAATTGGATTGGTCTGGACTGGGCTGCCCAATATGATATGCTGTCAGGGGCCCAAAATTTTTAGCAGCGCCTCTGCAAACACACACACATACACGTAAACACACACATGCAAATACACACACACACATAGATACACACACATGTCGGGTAAACATATCCTTATGGGGACCGCCTTTCATTTCTATGGGAAAACTATGACAACCATAACCCCCACCCAGCCCTAACCATAACCATAACCATAACCTTAACCCCCACCCAGCCCTAACCTTAACCCCCACACAACCCTAACCATAACCATAAGTATCCAAACAAAATACAAGAGTTTTGGCATTTTTAGTTTTTTCATTGCAGTCATGGATTTTTATAAAGTAGAGTTTTCCCTTATTTCCCTAGTTTCCTGGTCCCCATAAGGGAAAAAAATGGATATTTATCACATTATGAGGACATTGTGTCCCCATAAGGTAAGGTATACCCACACACACACGCATGCACACACACACACACACACACGCATGCACGCACACACACACACTTGTATTCAAATCTTTGTGGGGACTGTCCATTCACTTCTGTGAGAAAAACCCTAATCTTAAAAATCACAACCTGGACTTCTATGCAGCCCTGTCCTTAACAACAAGTAACAAACAAGATACAAGCCTTTGAACATTGTTTTTTATTGCACTGACAGATTTTTTGTTATAAAATTAAGTTTCCCCTTGTGGGGGACTGAAAAAATGGTCCCCACTAGTCAAAATAACAGGTTTTTATCACATTGTGGGGACATTTAGTATTTAGTATAATACACGCAGGACCCACCTGCACATACAGACACACACATTTAGGCATTTTGGGTTTAAGTGTTAAAGATGTGTTAAAATGGCCAGTGCTGTCCCAGGAAAAAATAAAAAGGGCAGAATTTTGGACAGAATATGCCGAATATTTACAGCAGAGGTGTGTGGAGTCATTAAATACGGTTTGAGTTCAATGCATCTACACTGTGGTGAAGAGTGGAGTAGGTGTTGTGGTCGGGGGAGCCTTTCATCTGGTGGTACTGGTGAGCTGCTCGATAAATGCCACGGAGTAAAGGAGAACACTGCAGAAAGGCTTTCTTCCAAATGGAAGGGTGTTTTCACAGGACCAATGGCCAAACGTGGATTTTAACAAAGCTCTTGCCTACACTGCAAAAATCACCAAGTTCAAGTTCAAAGTTTTATTTGTCACATGCGGTTGTACTTCTACGACATGCAGTGAAGTGCTTGTTCTGGCAGATTCACCGACTGTGCAGCTGTATAAAGACAGAATGTATTATATATTATATTAGGTATAATATATCTAAGCATACAAGTGTGTAATAAAATATATACTGAATATAAAAATATAAAATACCAAAACAATAACACAACACTGTGTGAGCGGTGCAGATGTGCAAGGCAGTGTGCAAAAATGCAAGTGATGTGAAAAGGGAAGGGGAGACATAGAAGGGGAGAGACAGAGAGTTAGTGTGAATGAGGGCAGATTTTCCATTGTATGCTGCTGCTAAGAACAACCCATCAACCCAGATGTGACTGGAGATTTAAACCCTACAGAGAACATGTGGTCTGGCATTAAACACAAACCAGCATTTTCCTACTTCCGGTCCACTGTTTGAAGCCATGAAAACTGAAGACAAACAAGACTATTTGCACTTTCTATAAAAAATCTGCAAGTTGACCTGCAAGGCTTCAATATTTGAAGAAACATAAGGGAAAACCTTGCTATACTTAGTAATTTTATCTGTTACCATTGATCTGATGTTAAAACCAGGATAAACTAAATTTCTTGTAATTTTGACTTGGCCATTATTTTTTTTACCCACAAGAGTACAGTATATATAATACGTTTGTATTATACAGTGCATAAGTGGTGTGTAAGTTGGATGGGCAGATATTTACTTATGAATCCCAGGATTTTTAGAGCCTTAGGAAGAAATACAGCCTGCTGTTCACCGTTTTGTTTAATCTTCACAGAACAGCATATTTTCAATAAAAACAATTCTATAGCGCCCCCTAGGATTTCTGTAGGGGTATAGCTGGTCATTTCCTTCAGTTACTTAAATACAAGGAAGTATTTAATTTGCATTAAAAGAATCATAGACTTTCAGAGGATGGATAGAATGACTGGGCCCACACAGTCACATATCACATGTAGGCAATCAAGTGATGCCAGTTCATTTAACCGCATGTTTTGGACTGCTGGTGGTAACCCAGACAACACGGTGAGAACATGCAAATTCCACACAAAGAGCGGGATTTTTGGTTGGAGATGCAAAGCAGCAGCACTACCTACCGAAAAATCACGCAAAATGCATTTGAAAGCCAAAGGCAATCATTCGTCTGCAGGGATTGCAACTTTGGTCAGCTGACTGGAGTGAGATTTTCAATTCAAAACAAGTCTGCTCACACTTACACATGGATTAACATGTATGTAACAGTTTTACTCCCTAGTGAATAGTCTGTAGGGTTTGCAAACTACCCCAACACTTTTGATGCAGCTAATTTTAGGTTTAAAATGGAATAATATAGATTTGCCGTAAGATTTCTTGCGTGAGAGTCTGAAAGCATGAGTGTCAGGCCAGTTGTGTGAGAGTTGGCAACCCAGTGTCTGTAGATAGCAAAAAAGGCTAAAACAGAAATTTACTATCTCCAAAATCAGCCCTTATACCAAGTTCCCGAGTGTGATTGCCACTGTCACAGCATTGAGACTATTGGCGTAAATGTCCTCTAGCACCACACGGATTCAGAGTGACCTTCTCTCACTACTTTGCGATAGATTTCATCCATCTCTTTCACAATCCTTGGACGGCACTTGTAGAGTGTAATTCTCTAAATATTATTGCCAATATAAAAATTAATAAATAAAAAAATGAATTAAAAATGCATATAATAATTGTTAATTATTGCTATAACCTTATTGCTCATGAGTCGCTTTCTCCCACCCCCTTCATGATGCGTGCAGCCTTCCTAACCCTAAACCTAACCCTAAACCTAACCCTAAACCTTCTTGTGGGCGGCTGCAGCAGAGCTACTCCCGCGGAGAGCAGATGGGTGTCATGCCTCTTTAGACTGAACTGCTGTGAAGTGTTTTACGGTGGCTGGAGTCCAATCCCATCACTAACCCAATTTGTTACTCTACCACTTGATTGTTTTTCAGACCGTCAGCTTTGGAGTTCATTGACTTACGGGTCCATGGCCTTTTCTGGTTCTTAACCCTGTTTAAATCCCTTCATGCTGAACATCTGGATTACCTGGTGTCTGTCCATCCATCCATCCATCCATCCATCCATCCGTCCATCCATAACTGTTTATCCAGTACATGGTTGACACCTAAGTAATTTCAGAGATCATGGGTTATATTGACAAATTTCAGTTGATTTTTTTAAAATTATGTAAATAATTTAATGCATTGATCTATACTGGATGTTGTTAGCTAATCTGAAGTTTAAGAAGGAAACCAAATGCATATGTATGCGAATGGCTGCAAAATGTATCACATATCGCTCCCAGGATTGTTTTTCAACAATGAAATTTGTTTTACTGTGTTTAGTTTTGTCCTACTTCTCAAGAATTATTGAGATATTTTTGACCCAGCTGCAGGCCCTCCAGTCTCAACTGCCTCCCCTCAATGCCAGCACTAGAGGTACCCAGCTGCATGTCCTGGGTCACAGTCAAACATGAATCTAAGAGCTCAGAGATTAGAGCCCTCGCAAGCCTGTCCCAAATTGATTCTAAAAATAGGATGTCAGTCTTCCGCATACAGATATCGAATGAGTAGGTTCTCACTTGAAAGTGACATGGTTTTATTTTAATAATATCTGTGGTTTATGTGAAACAGCTTTAGTGTTTTTATCATTAAGACTCGATTGGACTTCAGTCGTAATGATTATGATAAGCGTGTAACAGTGGTGATTCTAGATTATTTCAACTCGGTGTGGGGGAGGGGTAGACTGGGGTCAGTTGTTCTGTTAGGGGGGGCAGATGTATTTGACCTTAATGTCCTCCAAGTATTACTTACACTAGAGTGCCAGCATTAAGAAGCAAAGGGCAATTTTGAAAACCGATAGGTTGTTTATGCAAGGCTGTGCAGTTACATTTTACAGTTTTTACAAATATGTAACTCACTCTGATCTCTTGTTCAGACCTTTAGATCTTGCCTCCATAAGCCTGACTATTTGTTTCTCTCGTTCACTTTGCTTTTCACCAAGTGAAGCGACTCGACCGCCCTGTGCATCCGCGTTAAGAGTCCGTCAAGAAAATGTGCTTACGTTTGTCGTTTGTGTTTTGCCTGCTCCCAGCACACAAAATGTTAGCCCACATACATAAATGTAAATAATAATAATAATAATAATAATATTTATTTTAGACCTGATTAGCATATGCATTTAGAGGGGCCATGGGGTGGCATGCATGTTGTCACTAGGGGCACTT
>JAODLD010000044.1:7335505-7351688 GCA_026781065.1 Mormyrops boulengeri | reverse complement strand
CACCCCCCCGACCGGCCCCTGGTGCATAATGCTGCTCCTACACACCTCCACTGAGGTGGTGCCTCATAAAGTAGAGACTGAACAATGAGAAATTTCAGGTCGTAGGAATAAAGTTGAGGATGAGGAGAGGTGCGTAACTATAGGATAGAATAAAGATGCTTTATTAATCTCTGTGGAGAAATTCTCTTTTCTGCTTTACCCTGTCTTTCTCCTCAAAGTAGGAGAACAAGCTTGGGGGGGGGTCACTGCACCAGGGAGCTGGAGGTCAAGGGCCTCGCTCAAAGGCCCACAGACATGTGACTATTCTGTTGAGGCCGGGGCTCAAACCAGCAACCTTCCAATCACAGGTTCAGAGACTTTGTGAGATGGGAAGTTTGCTGGTTCCTGAATGTCATTCATTATAAAAGATTCAGTTGTGTTTTCTCCTGTCCTGATTCATCCTTTTCACTCCCTGATGCTCAAAGGCATGCCGAATTCTTACCAGATAATGGTCTGCTACCCATATTATTTTTGTTATGGTATGTTCCTGCACTAAGCAATACTTGCTTTTTGTTTTTCTCCACATGCTGATTTTGTTAAGCAGGTTTCTCCCCAGTGCTAACGTGCTACATCCCAGCACCTTTTCCCTTCCCCGGTCTGATCCTGCTTGTCCAGTTTGGGCTTGACTGGATATGACAAGCTCTTCACAGGGCACGCTGGGAACTCATACCTTCCCATCCTGGTGCTGGATAAAGTCTGGCTCATGCTTGACCTGAGGTGGATAGTCCAGGTCCAGAAAGTACAAATCCAGACCAAGGTTTTGTTTCAACCAACCAATGAGAAAGAGTACCCAAAAGCTGGGGGCTTGTGTGCCTTGATCTATACTTGCTAGAAACTAAGGGTTATGTATGTATAGAGATCTGGGAGAAAATCCATTGATAGGCAAGTTTCCAGTTTCCAGAGGGCCCAGTTGAATGTGTCCTGGTACCAGCGGAGGACTTTCCTCTCCAGGAATTACGGAATGACACCCTTCCCCATATCACGGACAAAATAATAAAAAATATATGAATGCCGATTGTTTCTAGACTAAACAGCAACATATCCAGCTTTAGTGATTACTGAGGATGGGCTGCATCATGTAAAATGTAATATGCTTTAATATTAGCACTCCCACGGGACTGTTTCACTATTTGCTGCTAAGCTTGGGTGAAATTACTATTAGCCAACTTATGTCACAGAAGAAAATGTTTCAATATTTTGTACTGAGTATACGTAAGTATACAAGTAGAAGTAAACATAGTTAATAAATTCTCTGTAGTATAATCAATTATACATTTACAGTTTGCAATTTCGTTTGAAGCGTGGACATTGGGTGCCCAAGGAGCATTGTGATTACAAAAGTTTGGCAGGAGTCTGAGGTTTTCTTGGAATGCAGTCAACGTAAAGTGTTTTCAGCCAATATTAATGCCCCCATATTTACTCCTGTTATGGAAATAAATAGCAACTGAACATAATTCAGAAAAAAATAGAGATTTTTATATCATTTGTAATAATGTGTTATTACCCTAAAACGAGGTTCTCCAATAGGCAGTCTGTTGGCATAGTGCGGTCCATGGGAGTCAGATGTTTGGTCTGCGGGAAACGTGTCACATTCATCAGTGTAATCACGTTTTAGATAAGCTAGCCTTACCATCCAGTGACAGACCTTCTGCACTCTTCACTCTGAAGCGGCCTCTGAATGCTCAAGTAACAGTGGAGTCTGACAAGAATGAGAATATAACACGACTGGTGCAAAAAAAATGTAGGGTGGACAGTGAAGACAGGCAGGTCGAGTCTGCCTGGACTGAACAATGTGGCTATTATTATTATTATTATCATTATTGTTACAACTACCTCTGCTACTACAGAGTTACTACCACTAATAACAGCTAACAGTAATAGCTGCATAGAAAAAAACTAAAATCTGCACAACAGAAAAATATCCGGGCAGTGGTCCTCAGCTTTGTGCTGCTGATAGAATTTGGCTTTTGGAAAAGAATAATTGGGGAAGCCTGCCCTGCAATATGCATAATTCCATATGTTGACTCTCTGGTGAATAATGAATAAATTATACATAACCCTCAGATTATTGAGGACAGGTTGCATCATGTAAAATAGGACATGTTTTCGGTTGAGGAATTAACATACTTGCTGGTGCCAAGGAGCTATTGGGCATGAGGGGATCACTTTGTGTAAATGATTATGAAATATGCAAGGTAATCCCTGGAAGCAGTACTCTGATGGTGAATTTGTGAAGACGTGACTCTCAAAGCTACAGAAATTGTGTGTCGGGCTTTTGCCGACATAAGTCTGACAAGAACTGCAGCTGCAGACAGGATTTCACATCTCGCCTATCTCCATGTGTCTTTTTTTATTCATGAGTGCTTTGTGAGTAAGTGTATGGTGATTAACTGTATTGAATGGCAGGTATAGGACTACTTTACCGAATCTGAGAGCTCCGGTAGCTGAAGATCTGTTTACTTGCACTGTCACAGCTTGTTACCGGACATTTTTATACTTGCATTTTACCAGTAATCACATTTTAATAAGAAAGACTATAATTTTTATAATTGTATTATATGTGGGGTAAACCACTAAGACCCCCCCCTTTAATAAAAATAAAGTGGAATGTAATTTATAGTAGCCCTCTTGGGACTCGATTGGGTCCAGGCCCTTTACTGAAATGATTTTTCAGCCCTGGAATGGTACATGGATCCGATTGATAAAGCAAGAATTTAAGACTGGACCTATGTATTCTGCGGTAAAATTATGTGTGAAATAGAGGGAAAGATCCCTGTAGACAGTCTGCTGATCTGCCCTGGATGAAAAGGGGAATTCTTCTTTGGAATAAAGGATGTGGAATTTAGAATGGATCTGATTTTAGCCTACCTACATCACGTGTGTGTAAGTATCACGTGTGTTACCGTAGGTTACCATTTTAAAGGAAATGTATATACCTTCAGCATTTTGAGAACTTAGCCAAGACAAATAATATCATAGTATTCCATTAGAGGAAGGGAAGTATATTGCAAAGTACACCACTATATGCACCAAGGATCTGATAGGCAGAGAAGAACATGGGCATTATCAAAAGAATCTGCTAAGAGCCAAAAATTGGACAGGCTGAACTACAGGATTGTGTGTCTGGCTAGAGTACTGACTAGCTATACTGCTGGCAAATGACAAAATAACAGCTAAATGACCCATTTGCATCCACTTCCAGTCCTGGCTACTTAATACAAGATGGTCATAGAGTTCATCACGTAAAATTGGTGAGCTTTTACCCTCCTGAGCAGCATGAACCACAGCACATTGAAATCTGTAGGCAGGATAGTCTTAAATTGCTGAATGTCAGAATAAAGCATACAGTATATATTTATATGCTTACAACTGAACAGCCATGATGTAATGGAGTACAACCGCACTACTTTGAGTGTGTTATTGCTTTAATACAACAGTTCATCGAGTAGCATTTCTAAGGTAACGGTAATGAGCTGCGGCATGTTTTGTTTATTTACTTAAACATTTACGGGCCTTCCCCAAAAAAAAATAGTTCCCATAACGTCAGTGAAAGTGCGACATGCTATTGCACCCACACCTGTTTACAACTGTTGAATAATAATAAATATAATGTGAGTGTATATATATATGTATGTATATATATGTGTGTGTGTGTATACATATATCAGAACGTATGCTTTAGCAAAAAAATGTAATGTGTTTATTTTGGCTTCAAACATTAGATGATAAGTACAGTATAAGTGTAAGTTGAGCTTTATTGTCAGCACACAAGACAGATCACAATGATAGTGAGAAGGGTGATAATTTACACTATACCTGTATACATATATTTATCTAAATATACTGAGGTATACAGTACAACAGGTTAGAGGGCTCCACTAATCTGTTCATCCATCGCTCAGTAACAAGTTGAAATTTTTCATATTGGCCAGACATAGAGACAGAACTGCCCCTATTGCTGTTTTGGAAATGTCTTAATCTCCAAGAAAGAGTTGAGTGTGATCGGAATGTATGAAAATCAGGGCCAATGTAAATAAAAGTAAATAAAAAGTTTTCAACTCATCAAAGGCCCTTTGCACCTTCAGAGTCCTTTCGCTTTTTAGGACGGCTGTCAGCAGTGATAGGACAAAGCTGGAACTACGTCATTAATAAATGTAAGCAAAGTACAAGAACGTTCATACGACACGATTCTGGTAAAAGGCCGATCTAGTACAGGATCTGTAATGGGTCTGTCTCCAGAAGGTGTCAAGAACTGGCACTTCTCTAATTTTACCGATAAGGTCTTCTCCAGGAGATGGTGTAACGCCTGACACACAGGACGTGCTCTTTGTCAAACCATGAAATATTAGGATGGTCCAAATATTTCTCCTTTTCTGCTTGTGTCCTATATGATAGCAGGACATGTAAGTGTGCTTGACTGTGAAAGCATTGAGTCCCAGGTCATTTATAAAGAACCACAGTCCTTCATCCCATTTCACCCTTCTCAACAAAGACCATCCAAGCTGGAGAAGATGACTTCACAGGGTCATGGGTCCGAGGCTCTTCCAAGGACGAGTGCCGACGAATAAATCAGGAGAAATGCACCATGGGTACAGTTACTGGGGTGCAATGAATCGTTGAATTATGTTGAATTTTGTACTGAAGGTATGAAAAGAATTGCAATTAAAAACTGTATGTGATCATTAAATACACCCCGAGTGTACAGAAGAGACAAGAAACGTGTTCAGTTCTCTAGAATAATTGCTGATGAAGGGGAGGAGACAAGGTTAAAAAAGGATTTTTAAGGCCTGAAGCGACTCAGACATGGATTGTGTTTGGGAGGGAGAATGTGCTGGAAAAAATACTTTTGAAAGGAACTATAATGCTGTTAAGTTTTCAACCTCAGTAGTGTGCTATGGGTATCTGGAGCAGAACCACCAAAAATACACCTGGCCAATGGCAGACCAATGGTATAAGTCAGCTCATTGATGAGGCAGGTGGCAGGAGTCTACTACTACTGACTGTGCAAATCAACAGATGGTCTGCAGTTAGTCAGCTGACATTCCTGTGTGACGGTAGTGCTGAAAAAAGCCGAGAAAATAATACGCAATGTGAAACCTTAAAACAAATGTGGTATGACAGGCAATGTCTTTATAGAGATCCATTGTTTGTCAGCGAAAAAACTCCAAAAAGCTGCATTTGTAGTAGTGGGTTGTGGAATGAAAGGATTGGATTGGAGGACTGGAAAGACACTGCCTAGTGAAGAATCCTGGACCCTGTTGGTGCATATATACAAAAAGGGAGGAGTCGGATATGGAAAAAATTCATTAGTGCAAGTAACCATCAGGGTACATGTGCTTGGGGGGGTGTTGCCATAGTAACGGGTATACTTATGGCAGTGGTACATTCATCTGTGAATTTGGGCTGCACAATTAATCATTTTCAGATTAGATTAGATTCGGTTAGATTAGATTCAGTTGGATTCAACCTTGTCATTAAGCAAAGTACAAGTCAAGACAACAAAATGCAGTTTAGCATTTAATCTGAAAGTGCAAAACAGTGCAAAAATGCTAAAAACAGTTATACAATATATTCACGTGTGATAAATAGGTGAGTAGAAAATATACACCTACACATGTATATAAATTAACATATATACAGCAGGGTAAACGGTCTATATATATATATAATATATAGCACAATATATATTGCACACAGACACACAAATATATGTGTCAGGTAAGGTCTGGTTGGGGAGCATGCACTGGTACAGTGCATTGTCGCCCCCACCAGATGACCAAAAACCTCGGGATCCTGGTTGATGACCCCCTAGGCCAACACGTGGTCCAGTCCCACCTCAGGACATGGATGTCTATCTGCCGCAGCCAGGTGCTATGTGAGTGTCCCTCCATATGTGTGTGTGTATACATATGTATGTATGGGTCTTCCAGTTGGAGATGGAGTGACTTTTATACACACTGTGATACAGCTCAAGATGCTCTCCAGGGAACACGGGTAACAGTCGGTCAGGATCTGAGATGACAGGATTTCATCAGTCTCCCCAGGAAGTAAACATGCTGCTGGGCTTTCCTGACCAGGGTGGAGGAGTTAATAGACCAAGAGAAGTCCTCAGAGATGTATAATCCCAGGAGCTGGAAGCTGAAGTTGCTCCACCTCGCTCCCATTGATATGAATGAGGGTGTGTCTGCAGTCTCTCGCTTTTCCACAATGAGCTCCTTAGTCTTCCTGGTGTTAAGGGCCATGTTGTTCTCAGCATACCATGCAGCCAGGTGTTGAACCTCCTCCCTGCAGGCCCTATCACCTTTCCTGTTGACCAGGCCCCCTATTGTGCATTAGGATCAGTCCCTGTCCTGCCCCTTCGGTATGTCTGTTCCCTGTTTGGCCAGCAGGTGTTGCTGCCCATCTTGTGTCCTTTACTCCTAGTGTTTCCCTGTTCCCCTGGCCACTGTGTGGTTTAATGGACTAAGCAGTCAGCCATTCATCCCGATTTTTGTTTTGCTGTAGATTAATTTAACATTTATGTTATTTTGGGTTTTCTTGGTGTATTTCTGTTAGAGTTCCTTGTTTAGCTTTCACTTGGTGTTTGAACGTTCTGTATCTGTTAATTGGCCTCACCTGCACCTTGTTGCCCTTAGTCTTTTGTTTGTAATAGCCCACACCTGCCCCTTGTCGCCCCTAGTCTCTTGTTTGTAATAGTCCACACCTGCCCCTTGTTGCCCCTAGTCTCTTGTTTGTAATAGCCCACACCTGCCCCATGTCACCCCTAGTCTCTTGTTTGTAATAGCCCACACCTCCCCCTTGTTGCCCCTAGTCTCTTGTTTGTAATAGCCCACACCTGCCCCTTGTTATCCTTGCCTTGCGTCCTCAGTCAGTCATTGTGGTTGTTACTCTGTGTTAGTTCCTGTGTTTTTAGTGTATTGCTCCTTTCTTGGTCCCTACATGTCTTATTGCCCATGTCTACTTAGTTGTAGTTTCAGTGTTAGTTTACTCTGTGGATAGCTATAGTTTAGTTTTTGTTCTTGCCTACTTGTTTTGGCCCCACGTGGTCCCTTTGTTTGCTGGTTCTCACTTTGCATCTTGTTTAATAAAACCCTGTTTGTTGAGAGCTGCTATGTGAATCATCCCTCTTTCCTCATGCTCCATTGTAACACTGTTTTTTTGTCTATGAACTTGATGGTGAAGTTAGATCGTGATCTTGATTCATACCTCCGTGAGATCTCATTCTAGGGCTGCATGATTGATCATTTTTAAACTGTGATCTCAATTCATACCCCTATGTATTCTCATTCTGCAGCAACACGATTAATCGCTTTTAAATCACGATCTTGATTCATAGCCATATATAAACTCATTCTAGGGCAGCACGATTAATCATTATTAAACTACGATCCTGATTCATACCCCTATGCAATCTCATTCTAGGGTAGCATGATTAATTGTTTTTACATTGCGACCTCGATTCATACCCCTATATGGTCTCATTCTTACATGACACCCATTCTGCCGTGTTTGCATCAGCAGGAAGATCGGTTGCATCAAACCAAGCGCTCCCTTTTTCTCCATAAGCTGTATCAACAAACGACAGGACTGCGTTACACCATGTGACAGGAAGAGGGGGTGGAAGGATGAGGAAAATGAAAGATCATTATGTGAACTGGTACTTTGAGACCTCTTATAAATGGAGAATGAGCCGACAAAATCCATTTTCAATTTAATGCAGGGGTAGGCAATTTTATCTGCAAAGTGCCGGTGTGTATGAAGGTTTTTGGGATAATCTCTAGGTCAGTTGCTCAAACCCAGGTGTGAGGACTCTTCAGCCAATCGGTCCTCTAATTAGTAATCTAATTAGGGAGTTTGACTGAAAACCCACATATGCAACAGCACTTTCTGGATAAGATTTCCTAGCCCTGGTTTGGCCTGTTCAGTCCCTAGATCTCAACACAACTGAATATCTGTGTGATGAGCTAGCATGAGCCTTTCAAAGTATAAATCAACTACCTGCCAACTTCATATAACTATGAGAAACAATGGAGTCAGCATGGGCCAGTATCCCTGTGGAACTCTTTGGACACCTTGTTAAGTTTATACCCTGACAAAGACTTGTGAAGATGCTATGTTTTTAGTAACCGGAAAAGTAAAGGCGATTAAAGCATGAACTGGATTAACTGTGTCTTCCAAATCATATAAGAAATAACATATGTGGTGTAAACCTAAAAAAAATGTTGTTCAATCAATCAAACAAAAATTGTTTATCCTAAAAATTACTGTGTTTCAAGCAACACTGGCACACACATGATGACTCACCAGAAACACAAACAAACATCTACAGACTATAAACATTGCAACAAGACTAGACTGGAAACAAACCAGAAACTACAATATGGTTTAAGACTGGAAACAATATCCAAGTACATAATAAACTCTGTGTTACTTATGCAGAACTTATACATGCACACTGCAATTACCCATACATGTTTATATGATAAGACGTCGTCTAAGGATAAGATTGACATACAAAACTTCATAGATGACAAATTTTTCTTGTGCAAGAAAAACGAGTACAACAGCAATCCATTTTCCGTAGACATTAGGCCAGGAAGCCGTGCCAGGATGCTCAGAACACACCCTGGATTTGACGCTAGTCTTTCAAAAACTACACACAAAGGACATCTTAGCGGCATTAGTCCATGGACTTTGGACTGCCAAGTACCTAGTAAAAACCCACACGGACATCGGGAACGCAGGAGAACCTCACGTCAAACCCAAAAACCCGGAGGCGTCAGGCTGTTACATACTGGTCCACACTTACACCCTGCATTTTAACGACATTCTGTGTACATGAACCAGAAGTTTTATGCATTCTGGACTTTGAAAAACACGCACTCAGTTTTAGTGTATGACGCGGGAAGTCTTGTTTGTTGCATATGAACTGAGAGCTTGGATTATTTTGCAAACTGTGTTTTTTTATTTAAAGTGTATTAAAGACCACTAAAAGATTACATTTTAGTATTATTCTATGTTCTGTGATATTCGATTGACGATAAATAATATTACGGTTAAAAAAACATGATACTTCATAGCCTTTTTCAATGTAGTGCTGTCACCAGCAATATTAACACACTTAAATAAGACAAATGAAGAAGCATGCGATCAGATCAAAACTGCACGTGATGGCACATAAGCCGGATTGGAAAACATGATCTGAGAAAAAAATGTAAAGTTTTAAAACGATTTTTCCTTCTGTCTAATGCTGCCTTGAATCTGGAATGAGCAAATTTCAACATGCCAATACACCATCCGCCAGCAGAGGGCGCAAAAACATGCCATTTCCTTTTGTAAAATAACAATGTAATACGCTACGATAACTTCAAAAAAGGCCTAAATCCACGCCCCTGGCTACAGCAACCAACTTAACATATAGCGGACTGAGAGGTTTGTTAAGGCCGATTCAAATATTTCGCTACAAATGTTCATAATCAATACAAAAATATGTTGCTGTTTCCAGCGGTAGGTAAAAGCAGTAAAATCAAAATGGGGAGACAAGCATATATTGTTTAACTGGAATTTCATATTGTAATAACTTTAAGGATAATGTTGGGTGGTTATTCAACTCAAGGATTTCCATTTGCTACTAAGTCATACGGCTTATTTAATATATTTTCAGATAGAAAATCAGTTCTTTTTCGCCACTGACTGGTTTATGTAGCGATTTCATTTAGGCGATGCCTTATTATTGCTAGCTAATTTACATGGTACATACATGATAATAATGGACAATATCAAAAGTAAAGATCTACATATTCAGAATGTATTCGTTTTCATCTTAGAATATTTTATATTTTCCAAGCCGAGTTCAAATTGTAAAGGTGTATATGTATCGACGTGTGTGTATTCAGTCTGATTCTCTCGAGCCAATCTTTACGTTCGCAGTCATAAATTAACCTGATCTGCGGATAATTTTATATTTTCATGCGTATGACCACCCATTTTCAGTAAGTGCTTCTCCAGTCAGGGTTCACGGTGATCGAGAGCAATATCCTGAGAAACATGACACGCAAGGTGGAGTACAGTATTGCAGGGCACACGCACAAATTTGGAGAGATACGAAAGGCAAACCTTTGATTTGTGAAACGAAACTGGGGATCTCATGAGAAATAATAATAATAATAATAATAATAATAATAATCAACAAGCAAACAAACAAATAAAAACAGGCAGCATGCACGCCAACAGCTGGGGGCGAAACCTGCGTACGGAAAGCGGGCGCGCGCCACCCGATCGGCTCCGTACGGAACCGAGACAATAACGATCCGCCGAGACGCAGAACCTGCCCGCTTCCCGACAGATTCACTATTTCACCTTATGCATCATTATTCACCGTGCAAATTAAGCTCGGGTAAACCATACGGCCAATGTTTGCTTTTATCGTTGGATTTTGCCAATTCACTGTCAGTGTTACAGAATCGAAGATAAGGGATAAGAAAACGCATTTAGTCCACCATATTAATATCGTTACAGCGTCCATACCAAGAGCCTAAGAAACGTGGGTCTAATGATAAAACACGTGTTTTTTAAAAATGTGCGATGTTCACGCTGAGAACAAATATGTCTAGAAATAAGATTAGGTACAGCTTTAAGTCTGACTCCTGCAGTCTAGACTTCAGACGGGCACACACACCTGTCACTGTCTAGACAGAGGTAATGGTGATGATGATAGTGGAGAGGAGGTGCAGGGACAACACAAAACCGTATCCTCAGTTGCTCTCATTCAGTGTCTGTCACGGTCTTCTATAAAGATATTGGACAATATAGCCGTTCGCTATCACCTTTCCCAACCTGATTGGTTAGATAAACTGTCAGTATTTATTTAAGTTGGCCTGAGGTCAGCTCGGGTCGTTGTCTTAAAAAATAAATAAATGAGAAAATAGAAATGCGTAGAAAGTAAAATGCTCCGAGGCAATCTAGCTTGATGGTATTAAAATGATAGGCAGCCACCTCCTCCAATATGAGCCGGAAAATAATTCTGGTTGGTTAACTGACAACATTTCCACCCAATGTCTGGCATGAGTAAATGATAGACACGTTTAATTGTCAATGAATTGCCTTTCTAAAAGAAGACGGGACATAAAGACTTTCGGGAGTTTTCGTCAACATAATTTAATGTTGTGGACCCTAACACTATATATAGTGCGCATATAATACATTTGCTGTATATATTCATTATTTTGGTTGTGCATAAATGACGTAGATATAATGCAAGATGTAAATACAAGCATATAGACATATATGCATAAATATGTGTATATGTTATGTCCGAAGTGTTTAAGACACGTAACATGCACATGTGCTGCGGTGCATGGCTGTGTGGATGTGACTGCATGCGCCAAAGCGCCGGACGGCGCGCACAATCGCCGCAAATCGATTAACACGATGCCATCGCAAGCCCCCAAATCTTCTGCTGGAAATGCGTGAGTCCTCCACCGTTGATTTAATTCAGAAACTGTATACCTTCTCTCTCCATGTTGGATCAAATTGCTTCACTTTATTTGCTACAAATTCTATTTCTGTGTCAGAGCCGTAATGGAGTCACTTTCAGGGCTCCTCAGCGCTATGAAATGTGGGTGTGCAATGTAATGATTGGGTCATTGTAATGTTAAACGATTTATTCCCCAACCTACGCGCTTGGAGAGAGTATTTTCTGTTCCAATCGTCAATGAAAAGGCGTGACTCTCCGAAATATTCGACGAATAGTGAAAAACGGGCGGGAACTGGAGGTACTGGTTGAGATCCTTTGCCTAGGTAGGCTGCAGCGTGTGTTTATTGATGAGATGAAAGAAGATGGAAGTGAGAAATGAAACAAAGTAAAAAAATATATTAAAAAACTCATACTCTTGCCTGGTGAAAAACGGGGAAGGAGTGACGGGCAGTCGCAAGAACAGCACGAAAACAAGTTCAGAGTAAAAGGTAAGATATGAGAAAAGCAATGGGAGGGGGCGGGTGTTGATAGTGTCTACGCTATTTATAAGAACAGAAATGTCTGTTATTCTATAGAAATGGTTTATGAAAGTTTTTCGGCCAGCAAACTAAAACAAATACAATTTAATAATAACGACGCTCCTAGATTCAAGAAGTCATATTTTACTTTGTGATATAGCTTATTGTTTGTTACATCCTGCATAGTTTTGACATGATTTATAATTACTTGATAGTATAATACGTTAAATATCGATTACAATTCCAGCAGTCTCTTAGGCACCAGTTGTTGAATGCGACAGGTAGTCATGTGGTTAATTTGGCAAACATTTTTATACGTCATTAGAATTAAACATTACCTATGTATTGTAAGTGAACCAACAATTGTCATTTTAACGCTTTCATGTGTGGCTAGAAGAAAAGACAATGGATGCTTTACTCAGCTGACAGTATGAAAAGTGCGATTTAAGTTGCCTATAGGAAGTCTGAGACTGTCTGAAATCAAGATTATAGCGCCCACCCCACCCCCAACACCCGCCCCAGTCGGCGGTTTACTGAGGTGAACCAAGATGATTTAATACACACAATGATAACCTTCATATGCAACAATTGTTGAACGTATCGGGACTAATTTAATTACTTTACCTACCCATGTGCGACCACTTTTTGTCCCAGTTGTAAAAAAATGCTTGTACACATTGTCAGCGTTGTAAAACATTTGCTAAAACTTCCTTACATTACATAAGGATATAAGCGCCGCGACCGAAAAACTGGTTATATTAAATGGGAACTTTTTCCCTAAAATAATAATAATAAATTGTGCGTTCGGCGCAAACTTATAAGGAAACGGGCAGTACTACTAAACAAACGCGGTGTATGTGGTGAAACTGGAGATCTCTACATATTTTATAAACATCCAAGTCTACAGGTCTCTTTTTAAAACGTCTTAAAATTTTATGGCCGCTGTACGGGTTGCTTTTTCGGTGCCGCGTTTTAATAAACAAATGCCCTTTTTACTATGAAGTTGACCAAGTTGCGAAATTGCAGCCCCGGCGATACGAATTAGAGGAGTTGTATCATAGGTAGTTTAAAGCAGCACTGAAGGTCACGTATTTTTTTTTTTTCCCAGCGATACAGATGAATTGGCGATGTGCAGGAAAATCGCGTTTGGGTTTTGAGGGCGAAATATGGCAGAGAGTCAGACACCGTGTGGCGATCGCCGTGCTGCTTAATGTCATCTTGGCCTGCGACGTACTTCAGACCGAAAGATACTGCTGCCGTTTTGTGTCGGTGGAGATCAGTGTAAATGAGGCGATGGCGATCTGCAAAAGTCATGCATACAGAAGGATCACAAACCGAAAAAATGCGAAATATCGTAGAGCGCGTGCACTACACTTTTATTCTCAGTCATACATTAATACCGGCTATTAAAAGAATATAGCGTTTGCACCTACCGCTTTTTCCCTTTCGGACACTGTTATTCTTTGCTAAGAAATGCAATACATTACTTGTGAATGCAGGAATGCAAAAAAATCGTTATTAACCCTTTTGAGCTTAATTTTCACTAAACATCATGGGTGATGTGGGGGGGAAAAAATCCGTGCGTTTCACCTTGGAACAGTGTTAAAGGAATTTAATAAGTTTCTGGTAGGTCACGCATTCTTGATCAGCTTCGTTCATTTTCAACTAAACTCTCACACAATTTAACCTATTCCAAACCCACGAACTCAGATCGACAAAACATAGACATATTTTAAAATGTAGTCATGTATGGTGAATAATTCGGCTGCTTTGGAGATACCGGCTTCTCTTTCAGTGTCGATAGCTGCTTATCTTAAACGTTACTAGTAAACTGAGCCCCTGTGATGATATTGCTTTCTCGTTAATTTAACCAAACCTCGTGGTTCATCTACTCAAATCAATCAATTTATAAGTATGGTGTCAAATTTAACTTTATAGGCCTGTAGGCCTACGTACGTTACTTTACTGCTATTGTCGGCAGTCCTTTTTGTCGTGTGTCCAGTGTTTATTTTTTTTATATAAATGGGAATATTGAGACTCATTAAGTCAAATAGCCCAGTGCATGAAGTTGAAAGGAGGCTGCGTGACTTACGCGTTAAGTTATGCACCTATAACATAAGAAACACAGGCCTATAAAACTATTTCATAAGACATATACACGTGAGAGTATGAAGGTGTGCTGTTTTAAAACGATTGAAATAGACAGCGTGGAACTGATTGCAAATATATATAGGGGCTGTATATCTACAAAAAAAAAAAACTTTGTTCAGAAATATGGAGTTATATCATTCTGGTCTCCTGCCCCTGGTATAAACGGTAACAAAATGCCTAAACGCGGAATGCAGACCTATGGATCCCGTGCATGCAGCTTTATGTCCAATAATATGGCTAAAATGTAGGAACCGGTGTGTTTTTAAAAGTTTAACTATTATCACCGAAGAATTGCTGAAAACACATTTTATTTAGGACCTGGAGCCAGTTTTTTGCTGCCCATCACATTAGTTGCATTAAATTTTAAGGAGATACTGAGTGACGCCGTTAAATGCGCTTTACTCTATACATCATAGCTTTTAAAACCATAAACCGCGTAATGAACTTTTATCCTCTCTATGTATTTTAAAATTGCAAACGTGTATGTGCTTGAATGATGAATCAACGACATCACTATAATAAACATATAATTTGTCATGTGAAGTTGTACCGGCCGAAAAGTTTTAGAGCCATTTTACATATAGTAAACTTCGACATTGTCCGATCAATAACGTTCTCATGAAGCACGTAACAATGTGTTGAGCCATTTTTCCATTCATTTGTAAAACACACAGAGAAAGGTTTTGCATTAATTGTGTCAGTTAAATACACACCCCTAATGGCTGACCTTAATTTAATTACCAACTGGGTATTTTATTTAGCCTGTTTGGGAGGAGATAGAATGAACAATCACAAACAAGTAAGAAAGCCACCGAGACCTTCTTTGTGCGTGTTTATCTTCCACAGTAAAGAAATGTTTTGCCAGTGTTATATTAAAATAGGGTATTATGAATTAAGCCTTTGAAACTTGAATGTAACGTTTCAAATTTAAAAACTTGAGCAACAGACGACTAATGTTGGATCGTCTCTTCCCTGAAATATGTACTGTCATTTCAGTTACTAATTGCATATATAAAACGTTCTTTAGAATATGTCATAACAGAAAAAAGAAAAATAAGAACAAAGAACAAACACAAGGAATAATTAAACTCGGTATTATAGCAGGGACTCCAAATGGCTACTTTAGACGCAGATAAAAGGCACCTTTTCATAGCCTAGCATTAATCCCAAGGTTAACTATTTGTTACCCAACGTTTCCTCATTTACACTGTGTAACTATTATTAATAACCTATTAATGAATATTACATAAATACTGCCAAACAGAATGTCATGTTTAAATCTTTATATTATTTATGGTATTTTGCAAAAAAAGTTGGGATTTTTTCCCCCCAGAGTCAGTTTTCTATATGATGAATTTGGTAATATGATAATTAATCATATAAACAGCTTTGCTCATTCGGCCTGCCCCGTAACATAAGAACTTGAGAGCAGAGTTTAGTTTTATTTTTTTTTCCTGTTTAATTCTTTGTAGACATTGGGCCTATTTTCCATATTAAGACTCTAATTTAAAACATTAAAATCCAAATTAAAAAGCATTGCAGTGTACCAAGCTGTTTTAAACAAATAATAATCTGTAACATTTTAATAATATTTAATGATATAATTTATTACAGGTTGCTTAGCAAATAGTTTTACTTCAATCTTAATTTTAAAAGTTTTTTTTTATGTTAAACAAAAGGAGTAGAAACTATATGATGTCAGAATGCAACCAATAATTTTACTGAGGACAGTTTTTGGGTATTGATCTATTTTTTTTTTAGCTCGATATACTTTATTGATCCCAGTTGGAAATTAATATGCATTCAGCAGTAAGGAACACAAAGTGTACAGACGGGAACACAAGTGCTCAAGACCAAGTTTAGAAGACAAGGAAATGTAACTTGACGTTGTACAAAAACAAAGATAAATAAATTGCATTCAGTCGTTGTGACGTGCAGAGTCATGTGGGGACGTAGCATGTTGTCAGTTTGAAGATGTTGCCCTGGAATGTGTTACGGC
>JAODLD010000044.1:7308964-7331425 GCA_026781065.1 Mormyrops boulengeri | reverse complement strand
AAGCACTAGGAATTAAAATTGAAAAATCAAAAAATATTTGCCTGGGATTCGCTAATTTTTTTAATTTTCCCGTTTGCCATGTTATTATAAGTTTTTTTTTTTTTTTTTTTTTTTTTTTTTAAACCAAACTGTGCTAGATGGATTTAAACATTTTAAAGATGTGAATATTGAATTTAATTGCCATTACATTTTTGACTTTTGATTTTTAAGGCGAGCAAGCTGTGTCCATGGCCCTTTAAATCGTGGTAGCATTCGGTATACAGACTGTGTAGGGCGATGTCTCTCCACTGTGGCGCACAGCCCTGATGTGGAAGTTCCTAATAATATCAGCCCAAATGTGCCCAGCATGGGTGGGGCTAGCTGACAGCTCCCACTGCGGCAATTAAAAAGCAAGGCCCCCACGACAGCTGTTTAAAGCAGTCGCATATTTTTTTTTCTTCCCTATTTGTTCGCCTAACCTGGTGCTAGTGCAGTCAAAGTTATTTGCGTCCTTACATTGCCCGACTGAACTATCACACACCAAAGGTACAAGTTACACACAAATACATATGAAATATTCAAATATATTGCACGGTATTTATAACAATACGTGCATTAAAACACGATATCTTACAATGCGTCAGAAGCTGCAACTTCTTAAATTCACCATTATAGTACCATAACGATTTATATGTATTTAATATTACACCTTGAGATCCAGTTTTCCAGAATGAAATTAATTTAGAAACAAATGAATACCAAATTATTTGAATCTTACTTCCGCCTGCCATTGGACTTCTGAAAAATCACCAGCTGCTGTAAAATGGTAGTTTTACATGTTGTCACTAAAATGTTTTGCACAGTTGTGACACGTCATAGCTGCTTGTCATTAGTTTGTAATGGTGAGTACACGCTGTATCAGAGTTAAAGGAGAAGGGACTTGAGAGGTGCCACTGTAAATGAAAATGTGAGGCCCACGTCACGCTACTAGACGGAAGTCATTCTTCAACTCTCGATTTCAACAACAACATGAAATAGGTGTCGCCTACTACTGTCCATCAGGAAAAGCGAACCACCTGGCAAAAAAAATCTCATGCTGTAAATTTTAAATTAATTTGTGTTTCGTGTAGAAAGGAGAGGTTAGTGGTTAATAAGCATCTCCTTATTCTTGGCTTAAGTGTGGTAGATGACATCAAGGTCACCAAACAGGAGAGGTCAGCACATTTCCTGGGTCTCTTATTTGTAATAAGTACTTATGGTATCATGACAACAAAGTTACGCAATCCAATTTCATGTGATTTTCAAAAGAAAGTCCATTAAAAAGTGCCAAGAAGTGCAATTTTAAGTGATTTCATAGTTACACCAAAAACACAGATTTCCTCAGATGGAAAAATAAAAAAATCTCAAAACTGCAGTAGAGGGAACACTGCAATTATGCCCCCAGTCATTCAAAGAAGGCAACTGAGTAGTACTCCTGTACAAATGGGTCTGCGACTGCACAAATCCATTCATCTGTCTTGCAAATCTATAGGGTCAATCAGTATGGGGTCACGGTGGGGCCTGGGCCTTATCCCAGGGGGCACCGAGCATCATGACCGCTGCATTCCCAGTCCGTTTAGGGCCCCATACATTATGGTCAAATTAGAGATGTCAGCTCACTTAACTGTGTGGCTTGGGCTGTGGGTGAACACCAGAGCACCATGAATAAACCTGCTCAGCCCCGGAAGAGCACAAGAACATCAGCACGCAAACACCAAGCACAGGGAACAAGGTCAGAATCTGCATCCCCAGTGCTGGAGGTTTAAGGCAACTGTGCTACCTGCCGGGCCGCCGACTGTGTAAATGACAACTGCGATTGTAAACAATATACAAGAAACGGCTTGATCATGAATGACAGCAGCTGGGGTCGAATAATTAAGGTCATGTGACTCAGCAGCCGCGGAGGGCTGCTGCCAGGGGAAGCGGTTGATGCAGATCTGTAGAGTAGATCATCCTAACGTGTGGTTTCATTCTCTAGGCATTTGCAGGTCAGATGTCTGGGTCCAGGTAAAGATTTGTCAGCTTAAGCCCAAAAGGCCCCTAGTGGAGGGAGAAAGGGCAAAACGCAAAAGCGGAGTAACGGTAACGTAATATGGAATATCCTGGTAAATGTAGCTATAGCAGCATATGAAAATAAATAAATAAATTTAGGCAGGGGATACATGTAACTGTGGCGCGAGACGGCACTGACCAGCTTACAGATAGCTCCGCAATGCGTTCTGTATCCTGTAATCTTATAGCATTGCAAGTAACACGTTTTGTCATAGAATGAATTTTTAATTTAAACAAGTAATCTATTAATATGTAACCTTTTAGAACTATTTTACAAGGCCTTTGTCCAGCTTTTTCCAACTGCCACAGCTGTGTTAAACTAATTGATTTTTTAAATTTCATTTTCAATGAATAAAATCGTTTAGGGCTGAACTGGTAAAAACAAGAAAGACTGAAAAATAATCATGAACTGAACTGGAACGAATACAATTCATTTATTTTAAAACTTTACACGCTGTTGTATTGAGAGCAAAATAAATTTCACTAAGATTTTAATTTGGGGGGGGAGTCTTATAGATCTACTTAACTAGAATACTAAAATTGTTTAATTTTTGGAGGCTGTGTGTAGTCAACAGAAGTTTTTAAAGGCAGAGCCTCTTCGTGTTAATAGTTAGACAATGCAGAGCAGCAGGACCAAATTCTGGCTGTCAGAAATGTTAGATAAGGACCCAATGAAAGCAGAGTAAGAGGTCAGACAGAGGAGTGCTAAAATATTTTGTGTTCCTAACAGTCTGTTATCATAAATTTCACATTTATGAAATGATTCTAAATTATTCAATTTATTAAATCTAAATTTTCCCTTCTTGTATAACACTGGTTGTGCATATTCCTCACAGTTTCAGTGATAGTTGGTGAATTGTTGGGTTAACACATTACTGCCAAAATAATTTAATACAGATCATGCACCATTTGCTAGCCAGCAGTTATTATCAATCATTTACGTTACATATAAGGCACACTTGAAACAAGGATGATTGTAAAATGGTTACTGTTATATTAAAATGTAAGATTATCACTTGTCAGTTAAACTCAATGCAAATTTGCAGTCGGGTTAAATGCAAGCTTTCTGCTATTCCTAGGCAAATTTTTATGCCTAAAATAAAGATAAAATATTTTATTCCTGCACTAGAGATGCATTTAATATTAAAGCATTATGCCCTTAGAACATTTTGCCACATCAGAAATACAGCTACATTCAGTATTTTTTAATGTGAGTTTATCATTTACTTTTTAACATACAGGTACAGAAAAAAAATTCAGATTAAAGAAAAGACATCCAATTCAGGGATATCATTTTCCCTCTTCCCACTTTCTCATTCCACAATTTAAATAGCATGTATTTTGACATTCTTTCAAAAGGCAGGCACAGAAAATGTTCGTGCTGCGGAACCCTGAGCAGTATAGGATGCACAATTTTGATACAAGAAAATCCACAAATTCCTGCTAAGATTTAGAAGGAATCATTCAAAATAATAAATGGCCCAGGTGTGGAACAAGACTGCGAACATCATTGTTTGCTATGCAGTGGGATTAGAAAAGCCGTCAAGAACCATACGTTTGCATTTGTATCATCTAACAGTGATAAATCATTTCTCAAATCTGCTTGGAACAGTTCCACAGTGAATGATGCTGTACTGTATTCTGTAATGCTTATATTTTGGAATGTTTTGGTTGCTAAATGCATTTTGTACATGCTAAGGCACCTGATTTTTTTTTTTTAACCTTCCATATATAAGCCCATTGCAGTGTATTGATTATTTATGTCACAAGTAACAAGATACATTTATTCATAATGCTGCTGCTGAGAATTTCATCTACACAAAATGAAAAGTCCAAATGTCCAGACTTCCCCACTGTAATACTTTGCATCAGTTCATTTTCCATAACCACTTTCAGGGCTGTGATGAGCTTAATCCAGGAAGCACATGGCGAAAGGCAGGTATGCCCTGAACTAGATACCTGTCCGTCATATGGAGCACATTTCCACAAACAATAATGTATTAATTAAAGCCAATTTACAGAGACCAGTTCAACTAGCTACATGTCTTTGGATTGCAGTTGCTTTGTGAGTTAAGTGGTGTACCCGGAGAAACCGAGAGGAAACGCGTAAACTGCACATACGGAGAACCAGACCAGAAACCACCCTTCACCAGTATTATAATTTCAAATAGTATTACAGCAATCTCTCGATTTACGAACGATTTACCTTTATTAGCGTTTCACTTTTCTTAATGATTTTAAACGTTTATTGGATTTTTGCACTGATAAATGTAGAGAAATCTTGGGTTTCAATGCCCGAGAAACATGCGTGAGTTCAAGAATGGAAATGGCGGCGTTAAATCAGACATATGTTATAGTGAATGTTTGTAAATCGAGATCTCGTAAGTCAAGGAATGACACTAGCTGTTTAGTCCAATCTTACACGTCATCCACTAGATAGAAGCAGATTGATGTAAACATACTAAAAATGCTGTTTAGAGAGAAGACACCAGGAACAGGAAACTAGACAGTTTATAAATGCCGGATTCATAAGCAAACCTTTTCATGATATTATTTGGACAGATAACACATTTATTTTGCATGGTGATTTCTATTTTGGAGCATACTGTAGGCAAAATAACATTAATGGATTAAAGTTAATTTTATGCAATATAAATTTGACTGAACTTTATTCATTTTAGCAGTCCTTGTTATTTATACACACACACACACACACACACACATTCGAGTTAATCTTAAAGCCGTAATGTGTTCTTTCTTTGATGGCTTTAACGCATGTGGTATTTTGATACTCAAATGTGAGAATAGTATGACCAAAGATTTTTAATGGAGATCTATAGTATTCCTTCCTGCTTCTAGGTAATTCGAGAGCTTTGAGCATGACGTTGCCCAGAATCCCAAAATTCACAGCTAAAGTCTAGTTAACATCTCAGTGGAGGCTTACTTTATTAGTGCTAATTCTACATTAATTTGGAGGGGGGGGGGGGTTGATGTGTAAATATTTATAATGATAAGATTTAATGTTGGGTGCGATTAAATTATGAATAATTGCAGAAAACTGTAAAAAATGTTATTTATTTTTTGATCAATTCACAACTGTAATATGTATAAATTCCATGCTTCCCTGACCCTACAGGCAGCTGCTTTTATTTGGGTAGGTGATTAATAGCCAGAAAGAAACTCTCCGAGCATCTCTGAGGAGGTGGTATGACATTGGGGGGAAGGTTTTATTATAACGCTTATATTATTTATTATAGTATAATACTTCATTAAATTTCCCTGTAAAAATGCATTTTTCTGGTGCCTTACATGACATTTGAGAGGTTGTTCCAGGTTGTCTGCATACGAGATAAACTCCGATCAGATTTTATAGCTTTGTTAAAAAGGAAAAAGGAATTAAAGTCCATTACATTAGAGATGTCATATAAATATTTTTCCTCTTTACAGCGGTCATTAATTTGAAATCAATGTTTAATTTAGCATTTTAATTTGTCTATTCCAAAATGTCTGTTTTGTCTTGTACTGTACTATTCCATGAAACGGTGAGAAATTCTGCCTCAAAAGGTTTCTGGATAAAAGGCTATTTTCACATGCAGGCTTTGAAGTAGTAAATAAGCTTTATTTACAGTACTCTGAAAAAAGGCATACATTTCTAAAAGGGGACACAATCTTAAAGTTGTTTGCAACATCTTGGTGTTCTGCTTCCTTCTGTTATTTTGAAAAATCATTTCCAGTTTTGTAGAATGTGTAGGATGTAGAATGTGGAATTTGACAGTCATTTTAAGTGTCTTTCTAGCATTATTCTGTTGATGCCTGCAAGTTCTTGTGCTACTGATACAATCGGCATTGTATAATATTTTGAACGTTCCGAGTCACTTTCACTTGTCACATTACAATCACTGTATTCAATACAAACGCCAAATGATTCACCTGTTTATTTGACCGTGACGTTATTGAAGTATTCTCTGCTTAAAAGCTTGTGCCTTTTAAGAATGTTTCAGCTTAAACTGCAGGCTTATGCAGAAGATATCCGGATTACATTGAAGTTCATTTTGCAGAGTTGTGATAAGAACAGAAAGCTACTAAGCCGTAAGGAATTTTGACGTAAATTCTAAGGCTTACGGTGAAATTTAGTGATTAATGCTGATTCTGACATGCATGGTCATCGTTACCTTCCAGTGACGTTTGGAGCTGAACATATAATGCCTCTTCTCACCTATCAGATCAATTGATTTATCTTAGTAATCTTCTCCCGCTTGTGTCAACTATTATTATGTTAGAGAATCACTTTTAAAGAAGCATAGGAAGGATGTCTCTCATAGATTTCCTGTTTAATGGGATGGGCCATCTGTCAAATTAACACGACTTGTATTAGCTGTACCTGCTTCTATGATGCGTGTCGCGGGTCATGGCATGAAGATGTGTATCTGCAGCCTTCCATGTTTTTGTATGGCCACAGACGCTCAGTTCGCCAGGGTCATTCTGTATTTGCCTTGCTGTCCTCTGCTTCTATATCAAAACTACTTATAAATAAAATCCTTTTTATTGCACTCTTTGGCTTTCTCCTTGGAGTCATATGATGACAGATCACCAACAGTACCCAGACATCTGGCATGATACAGTATCTAAAAGACGTATCCAAGACCCCGGACTTGTAAAGTATACAAATTCAATTATCTGAATAGACAACTCCCGTCATGTCATTCACTTCAGCAACCAAATTGCTTGATGATAATGACTATCAATTGATCATTATCATTCATTGTCATGCATGAACTACATGTCTGACACCTGCGATTTGTACATTTATAGACATTGTGCATCAATAACTCTGTAAAGCTCCGTGGCCTTTCTCCTCGGGGGTATAGGTCAGCTCTGGTCCTCGCTCTGCGTAAACGCCCGTGGTTTGAGTCCTTTCCCCATTTTCTTTCCATCATGTCAGGTAGAATGGTTTCCTTCGATACACAGACATGCTGTCCAGATTTGTGTCTAGACTGGTGTGTGCCCCGGATCCTCATCTAGTTTAAAACATCTAATTAGCCATTTATATCAATAATAGAAACGTACATATTGGTAGAATGTCGCATGTAAGGCGGTGTGGGTGTCTGTCTTTCTCCCCCTTTACCCGGTCTATCCCCACAGCATAGGCACTCCATGAGGAGAGACCTTTAAGAGCAGACAACACTGTATAAACGCAAATGCAAAGCACGATATTCAGTATACCTACAGAGAGAGATTTCATGTCTCAAGGTGATCTCTGCCTTCCACGGTGGAGTAATGTGTTCAGCAGATACTTTTCTGTTGTAGTACAAACCCAAGGTTTGTACTAACTTCATTCATGATGATGGTGATGGTGACCACGTTGTAAAACAAAATAACTTTCAATATCTCATATTTATTTAGCTAATGTTTTATTTTTGATCCATAATAATTCATTTTCCAGAGAGGATTTTTTTTAACATACCAGGGCAGAACATACATAATCATCCATTACTTGCCAATAATTGCACAAGTCCTTGGAATGTTGTTTCATCCATTATATATGCCTTTATTGTATATACTGCAGGTCGAAGTTGCAGTTATCCAGTGTTAGATGCTTCCAGGGCCTGTCTCTCTCTCTCTCCCTCATTCATATATATATATATAATATAAATATAAATAAAATATATGAGGCAGGCCCTGGAAGCATCTAACACTGGATGACCTTCATATATATCTTATTGCAGTGACCTTGATGCTATTGGGCTTCGGCCATCCATTGCTAAGGGACAATCTTGGGTACATTTCTTTTGGCGTTGTTATATAGGGTGTATCTTCTGGCTGTGAGGGCGGGCTGTCGGACAGCTACCAGCCAGGGCCGCAAAGCAGCGTGTGCGAGGACAGGAGGGAGAGAGAGTCAGATGGACAGAGGGACCCTGCCTAGGGTAGAGGCGTCCCTGGGATAAGAATGTCCGACTTACAGACCTTTGAACAGACTGTTGTGAAGCCTATTATATTAAAAATCCAGGTTAAATACAATGGTTCGTAATAATGAACACACGCACTACTTTATGATGCTCATGAAAATATTGTGTAGCTTCAGCAGCTCATCGGCTAGAGGACAGTACAGTACTGTATGTAGTTACTTTTATCATTGCTGTTTAACCATTATTGTTATTATACTGTGTTGTTATTTTTCTGACTTGCCTACAAATTTGACTTAAAGACAGACTTAGGGAAAGGATCTCCTTCATAACCTGGGGCTGCCTGAGTCCAGAGGCAGTACAGGTGGGCAGGTCATCAGCTTTCCCGTGATCAGTTCCAGTGTGGTGTTGGATTGTGAAGTCGAGTTACTGGAGGGTGGGGAAGCAGTGAGTCATTCAGCTATTAGTGTGCTTGGCCTGGGTCATTCATGAAGGGCTGCCCAAGGAGATAATGCCTCAGTTCACTGATAGCCTATTTGATGGCCCGATCCTCCTGTTTAATGACACTGTACCACCATTTGCTGGGAGTGAGCTTGTACAAGACCTAGACGTTTCTCACTCCTTAAGTCTTGGGAAAGGACAGCTCCAGACCAACCCGTCGCATCGGTGACGAGAACATCTTTCAGCCTTGGAAGCTGGTCTCTGCGGCCTTAGGATTTGGTTAGGCTAGTCCTTCCGCGTCAAGTCCAAAAGGGGGGTGGGGTTGGGGGGGGGCGACAGAGGTGAAGTTAAGGACAGCAGTAGTATTTGGCCAGTCCCAGGGTAGCCAAAATCTGTTTTGGAGTCCAGCACCTTCATAGTTAAGCTCAAAGGAGAGGAGTCTGTAATGCCGGTGACCACAAGATGGTTTAAAGGCCATCTTTCTTTAGCATCTGCACCTATAAGCATTTGTCAATTTAGTGAAGTCTGGTGTGGAATTGGAATGGGCTTTTCCTAGATGTTCCACCAGTTTATCCATGTGAGCCGTGGAGTAGCTGTTGAATCAGGCAACCTCGTTCGACAGGTAGAGGTCATTGTAGGTGCTGTCAAGCTTAGAGATTTCTAAGAATTTGGTGATCAGTGTTGACACACCACAGCACACAACAACGAAATGTGTCCTCTGCATTTAACCCATATGTGACATAACAGAGGGCGGCTAATTCAGCGCCTGCGGAGCAGTACCTTATTCAGGATACCTCAGTGGTGCCTTGTGGGTCGTGGATTCGAGCCTGCAATCTTTCAATTACAAGTGCGCTTCCCTAACCATTAAGCCACCACTGCCCATCATGATGGGGCTGCTTTTGGACATGTCCAACTGCTACATGCTTTTGATCACCTCACGTCAACATGCGTCACCAGTATTGCCTTTGTCAGATGATGATATTGTAATGCTGTAGTAGGTGTGTGCAAACTGGGAAGAGAAGAATTCCCTGCATCTCCCACCAGTGGGGCTCCTCTGGAGGCCCCTCATAGGGGGGATGATAGGGGGCCCAAAGCTCAAATTATTGCTTCAGCAGGTTGACTTGGTTTTCAGACCCAGTTGCATGGCCCACCTTCTCCAGGGTGGTGTATAGCCCCTACCACTTGCAGAGGTATTTGGGATGAGGATGAGCATTTGATCACCAGGGCAGTGGTTAGTTGGGCCAGTTGTAGGCTCATTGTAGAGCCCACTGGGTCTGTTCAGTTATTTTTCCTTGATAAGCATGACCTTTTCGATTCCTGATGAGTTCCACTATAGTACAACATGCCAAGTATTGTTGGTTATATCATGACTAAGTGCAGCCACCATGCCATTTACCCTAAGAGGAACTTAAAGGCGTGTAACCTGTCAAAGTTGGGGGAACTTCCTGCACCACAAAAAGAATGTAGGCCAGCATCCTAGTCCTAGTTCCTCTTGTCCTTGTCAATGATACATTGAAGTAACTGTCTGAATTGCTTAATGAGTCTGGCCATCTGAGGGTAACACACTGAGTTCCACAAGCGGTGTAGCTTAAGGAGCCTTCTGAATTCATCAGCTGGGAGACCAATGCCATGTCTTCTTTGAGAGGATGTCCTTGGTTGAATAGTTGGAACAGCTTGTTTGAGATGGCTCTCTGTATTAGAAGGGCCTGGGGGCCTGGGTTTATAATCTATGGCAGCATGAGTATAGTCATGTCCCTTTGCCAAGCACAGGAGGAGATCTATCAGGTCGCATTTAAGGGCACCTCAGTGAAGGGAAACATCACCAAGGTGCTGAGTGGTGGGGGACCAGAAGCTGTCCAGTGACATATGGGAAATCTTTTGCCTTAAGTTTTTGATGGTCTTTAGCTAATGGAATAAGTCTGACTGTATCCACCTGGCTCTGGTACCACTAACATGTCTTCATTCTCCTTGCTGGAAGACTGAATGATAGAAAACCTCTTCAATGCACCAGGAAACAGGTATCAGGATTGTGTCCTCCACCCACCCTGAACTAGTAGGACCTGTTCCCCAAAAGTGTTTAAGTTTGTTGCCTTGCTCTTCATCATTTGCCAACAGCCCTGCCTGCGCCTCTGGTTAGAAAAGGTCTGAGTGGGTTATTAGCTAAGAAGGGAGTCTCACCTTCCTGTTCAGCCCCTCGGTCCTTGGCTTGAGCTAGGAGCCCTGGCTGCCATGGCTCAGTGGCTATTCTCTATGCCTTGCAAGGGTGATTTGGATAGGATTTTCAACAGAGAGGGGTGCATCACAGGAGGCTTCTAACCCAGGCCAGTTCCATCTGAGTAGGAGAAGTATGACCCCGATTGTGACTCCCCCCAGTGAGCGATACACATCATGGAGGCAGGGAGAGTCCTAACATCTCTGTGCATGTAGTTGAGGGATAGAGAGCCCCTATAGGGGGTAGTAGGGTCCGGCAAGGATGACGGTGTTTCTGGAATCAAGTAGAGCTGACACATGGTGTCCCTGCACCTGAACTGTGCAGTTGAGGTGGCAAACAGGCTTGTCCAGGAAATCCTACCCCTGGTTAGCCAAGTTTTGGGGGTAGTCCCAGGTCATATTTGACCCTCATCAGGGCCTCATCTGCTGGCTTTGAGTGCTCTGCTGAGGAGCGTTGGGTTTCATTGGCTCTGCATTCTTCTAGGGTGAGGAAAGTGGTGGCCTGATTGGGTGCTTCAGCCATCTTAGTGGGGGTTGACAGGTCTGCCTGGCAGACGAGTCACAGTTTGGCCAGCGGCAGGAAGGAAGTGGCCTGTGGCCATCTTTTCCTCCACTTGTGGTAAAGTTTGGCACTCTGGTTGGAGCCAACGCTATGTCAACTGCAACATTTGACATTTTTGCCTGCAGACTCGCTGTTCGGAGGCATAGCCCCAGCTGTAAAACTGGGGTGCTGTGAAGAAGGGAGAAGTCTGAGTGGGCCAGGATGTCTGCCTTCAGGGTGTCATAGTCTTTGGACGTCTGTCATGGCACAGAGTGGTAGGCAGCCTGCGTCTCCCCTATGAAGTAGGGAGCCAGGGGACGTGCCCAGGCGCCGGCCGGTCACCATTCCCTTTTGGCAGTCTGCATAAACATGCTGGTGTACATCTTAATGTCGTCCCCAGCAGTGAGCTTGATGCGGAACAGGTGGGCCATGGGCTGGGACTCCTGGTTACTCTTTGGTTCCAAGGTAGCGACAGACTCGTGATTCTCTTGTTCTCTCCCTTTATGTAGTCAGGTTGACTATTTTACTGTGCCCTGGTTGACTGGAAGTAACAGATGTCCGGGTCTTGGCTGTCCTGTTTGGCAGTCTGTGGGCACTGGTTTACAATTGACACTCTCATTGGTTGTGCTCCATTGCTCATTCTTGTGCAGAGAATAATTAAAGTTGCAGAACTTTGAGTCCCTGGTAACTGCGTAGTATAGGACTTAAATTTATTGGGATCTTAGTGGGTAATCGGGTATGGTCATTGAAGATGGATCTGGGTGGTGAACTTTAGCCTGGATTTACTGGTGTGGCCTGGCACTGAATGTAACTTCTGCCGCTCGTACGATCTCTTGTGACAAAGCCCCATGGAACGTTGTTTAAACACGGGGATTGAAACGGTAATGCTGGCTATGAAGTAGAGTAAGTAATGATGGGTACCTCTTAAAACAAAACAAGTAGAATCTCTAACAGCTTAGACAGCAAAGTATATTAAAAAGGATAAAATGGCTAAACCAGTCATTTACAGTGGTATTTGTTACTGCTAAATATTCATTTCCTAGCTACTGCTAAAAGCTATGCTTTGTAGTATGTCAAAGTAATTGCATTTCATTATAAAAAATTAATCAAAGTATGGGTTGCACAAAAGTTCTCAAATATTTTGCCCTTCATATAGTTTAACATACTCTGATTATATAGCTAGACTATTCTCTAAGTGTTTTCCTTTAATAATTCTTTTTCAAAAAAGTGTTACCATCCTTTCTCTTCCCTATGTTGAATCCTGAATCCTGAATTATTATAAGTACATTTTTTTTTTTAGATATTTTGCAAGTTACTTTGAAGACTCAAACCGCTTGGGCCTTTTTAGCTAACCAAAACAAGGTACTGAATATTAAATGTCATTATGTGGAAGAGTTCTGTCCATCCGTCCCTTTTTCCAGCAGTTTATCCTGATCAGGGTTGCAGGCTGTTTAGTAGAATTTCCTTAATTACTACAACAAAGCAACACAACTACAGATTTAGAGTTGTATGTTTTTTTTTGTAATTATTATTTTTAACACTCGCATGTTCAGTTCAACTGAAACTGGATATGCATTATGTTTTGGTTCTGTTGAGAATGAAGCTAAAATCAGGGTCTCATTTGTGTTTCCTTTGAAAAATGCCACTTTGATGAGGAAGTGTTGACCCGGTCACGTGGACTTGGATATTGAAGCCTTTTTTTTTTTTTTTTTTAGTACTGGTCTCTCTCCCTCATATGGTAGGTCTGTACAGTGTTCCAGATGTTGTTTACTGACATACATTTTCTCCCTCATTCATTAATCTCTGCAAATCATTAAAATTTACTGTCTTCTCAGTAGCATTCCTCACCAGTTTACTAGTTTTCGTATACCTCATTTTGGAGAGAAGGTCCCATCTAGGCAATATTGGTTGGTATCGTCTGTCTGTTTTTGATGGTTTTGTAGTTTTCGCTCAAACCATTTTAGAGACCTACGTATTCATGTACCTTACTCAATATTTGCATTTCCATAGCTTCACACTTAATTTTAAAATCATACTCTTCTTCATAGGTGAATTTGATTTTCTTAAAACTCGATACCAGACTAAGGAACTTCCTAGATGCAGTGTCTTGGTCACACAAACGGAGACAATTCCATTACATCTTGCATGCAATTTTACATGCAAATATAATTCAATACCGTTTTACTTTTCAAATTTCAAACCAGTAACATTTGAATACAAAAAATTCCACATAAAATCCATTGAATGTATTCTCTGTCTATCTAGACCGACAGATACAAGCTTCTAGTTGTCATATGGTTATGGATCTAATGGGACTGTTAATTCAGAAGATTCGTATTTGTCATGTTTAATGAGTACTGCTGTCGATTATGAATTGTATGAATAAAATAAAGCAGAATGCCGTATATTGTTTCTGTGTAAATTAGCAATCGGAGGCAGTCGGGCACTGGCCTCATTTTTAGTGCCAAAGAACTTGTAATCTCTAACATCTAATGCTGAATGGTCTAGATGAATAAAGCCAGGTAGAGAATCAAAAAAGACAGCTGAAAGATCAGAATCTGAATACTTTTGTTAAGATGTGTTTCTTCTCAAATATTTCACTTTGTGTTTTAACGAAGGTCATAATTTCTCACTTCTGGAAATCTGCAATCACCACTACTTAAAAGCTAGGCCCTGGCTCAGTTGATCTGACTTAAGATGTGAGTCCTCATTACCATCTCCAACTGAGTTTATCACACTCAGGGTGGCAGCACCCCCTTCTGGACAACAGAGGTAAAGCTGCTTATATAATATATTTTTACCCTCCAAGAATGATATAGTGTGGTTTGAAACTGAGGGCGGCATGGTGGTGCAGTGGTCAACACTGTTACCTCACACCTCTGGGACCAGGGTTCGAACCTCAGCCATGAGTGTGCATGTTCTCCCTGTATCAGCATGGGGCTTCCTCCTGGGTACTCTGGTTTGCCCTCACGTTCCAGAAACATGCTGAGGCTGATTGGAGTTACCAAATTGCCTGTAGGTGTGCATGTGTGAGTGACCCGGAATAGGTCCAGCGGTTTCATAAGATGGATGGGTGAAATTTAAACGCTTCATACGTTGCAATATGGACAAACCATGTCTTACATCAAAACATGGAAACCGGGTGGGAAATGAAAATGTTGGGTGCCTATTCCATGCCTACTACAATGAATAACAGTAGATCACACTTTCATATAGACAGTGTTTCCTGCTCCCAGCGGGGGCAGGACAAAAAAAAGTGTAACATCGTTTTTGATGCAAGGGGAAAAACAGGTGTCGATAGTTTAGTCCTGGAGATGATTATGGATCCATCCTCTGTTTTATCTTTGGTATCGATAAAGACGACCGTAGCCGGTCAACTTGGGCTGCTGCACCTCTTCCCCAGTGTCTGTCCTTTGGCCCAATTTCTGTACTGACTGTTCTGATGAAACCTGATAACTCCATCTGCTAAGGCTGGAAAAGCCTCTAGACTGGACGCAGCTGGAGTCATAGCTATTGCTACTATTGAGTCGGAAGACATTGCTGTCCTAGACTAGGTGCAGAAAATGACTCCTCAATTCATATAATATGAGAGGTGGTACATCCTGTCCCTGTTTGAGTAGATTGAGTTAGATGAGTAGATTGAGTATTCAGCATCACCTGACAGGATTATGCGATTTTCAGGATGCTAAGCCCGCTGCTGCTAAAGCCAAAGACTGCTCTACTGCATGATCAGAGCAGAAATCCAGTAGAGATGGAGGCGCAGCAGGTGGGCTAATCGTAGGAGTCCTTTCTCCTTATGGCTCCACACTTGACCAAACAGGGGTTTGATGTGTCTAACCTTGGGGAAGAAGAGCAGGAGTTAAAGTGGTCAGATGAACCTGAGCTCGATAGGGACATCGATGCACCATCAGTGCAGGAAGTCGTCTGCTAGACGGCACCTGAGGCAGCATGTCAGCTAGAACCACCACATGACACCGCTGAGATGATGCAGTTTGTCCACTCACAGCCATCTAGTAGCAGACTTCAGGCACGTTCTGCCAGTGGCACAGCTGATAACAGCTATGACCAGCTTTCTGCCAGCGACAGGAATAACTTACATGCTGTTAGTTATTGTCCAACTGTGGTGATGAGCTGCCCGAGATCTGCCATTGAAGGATATACCAAGGAAAAGAGAACATGTTTTGGCAGTTTGAACTGACACGTGGTCATTATGGGCCACTCCTCTGGAATTCGATGTCCGCACCAACTTACTCCCACGCAAGAAATCTTACGGCAAATCTATATCATTCCATTATAAACCTAAAATTAGCCACATCAAAACCGTCGGGATAGTTTGCAAACCCTACAGACTATGTACATGGTAATATAACTGTCACATACATGTAAATGCATGTGCATGTGTGTGCAGACGTGTCAAATTGAAATTATCACTAGCCAGCAGACGGAATTTGGTCGCCCTATTATCGGGGTGGGGATTACAAGATGTGCCGAACTTTATAAAATAACTAAAATTACTCGCATGCAAAAATCCCTGCTGAGATGACCCTGGATGAACCATATATGTTTTACTATACATTCTTGTGGTCTTCATAATATTTTTAAGCTTTCTGGCATATGAGTATTTTCATAACTAAAACATATTTTAGCTAAACCATTTGAATATTTTGATTTTTTTAAAGACACACTGTTAATTTAGGGAGTCATTTAAGTCATTAAAACTCACACAGAGAACACAGAGTGAGGTATTTTAATAGAAATGCTTGAATAATAATGTTGGTTTAGTAATTTGTATCGTTGCTCGTTCTATTTGATAATAGATGCATTATGTTTTGGTTTCTTTGAAATTGAAGTCTGTGTCTTTGGTCTATTGTTTCTTTCATAAAGACTGCTTTGATAAAAAAAAGGAAATATCGACACCAGAACTGCTTTTTAAAAATTTTCTTACATGTGGTGTATGTCTCCTCCCACCTAATTTCTATAATACATTCTTTAAGTAGGATCATTCGTTAAGTAGGTTATGGGAGATTTAGAAAAGATTTCCTGGAATTCAGTGATTCATTTTTGGGAAGAAATATTTCATGAAAGTTAGAATGGTTACCACACCTATCATTAGCGATGCCACCATCCCAAGGAAGTAAACAAGGTTAAGTTGATAGAAAATGGCTGCCAAGAAATATTTCCTGATGGAGCAGTAATTGGAAAGAGTGTGTGTGCACGTGTGAGAGTGTGTGTGGGTGTGAAAGAATTAAAACAATAAGATTTTTGTTTAGAGTTAAATTAGTGTTTTTTTCTTTCCACTGAGAACAATATTGGTCATTGTTTTGACATATTTTATATTTTATTTTATTTTATTCTAGTTGGTCTTGATTTGTAGAACTCATAATCTGTAAATAGTCTACTGCCTTCTTTCTAATTTGCAGCTTGTTCTCCATATACAGTAAATCACAGACCGGTTTATTTAAAATTTGTCCCTGCTGATTATCTTACCCTGGATGAACCTCGGGGCCCATGTATTAAACAACAGCATGCCTTCTTTGGTTCGTGTATATTTGGGGTTCTTAATGTGTGTTTGTGTCCGTGTGTGTGTGTTTTTTTTGTGCTTGTGCGTTCGTGATAAAGTATACATATTTTATAAGTATCCTAAAGATCGTTTTCTACATTACATACCGAGTATGTAATGGACTGATTAGTATGGTATAATGTATCAAATCAAGTCAGTATTATTTTTTAAATGTGCTGCATAAGAAACATATCACAAAACAAAGAAAAAGACCATGGCATCATAAAATAAAAAAAAAACATGTCTGATGCAGAAATGGATTAAAATAATGTATATGAATGGATACCTTATAGAATAGAATAGTGATACTTTATTGATCTCCAAGGGGAAGTCTTTTCGCCGGTCCATTCGTGTTCTCCTTGAGACACTGGCACACAGCTCAGGGGTAGCCAGCTCGCAGCCCAGCACACAGCACTCCTGGAGCCGTTGTGGGTTCGGGGCCTCGCTCAGGGGCCCGCATCAGTCTGTCGCCCGAGGGATTGAAACCAGGGGGCCACACATCGCCTGCCGTCATCCATCCAAAATGCAAAATAGTCAACCTAATTCCATCAGACTGGGCACGAGGCAGAAACACACTGGATGGGATGCCAGTCCATCACTGGTCATGGAGCCACACACAATTCGCACGGTAGTGGCAATTTAGAGTCGCCATTTGGTGTAGCCACGTGTTTTTGGACTGTCAGAGGAAACCAGGGCCAAAGGGTGGGAAACGAATCCACAAACGTCAAGGAGTCAGGCTGCGTTTGAAATTACACCTTAATTATATAATAAGCCATGAGCTCTGCTTATTATCAAATGATCGTTGAAGACGGGTTGTCCATAGCGATGCCTCGAAGAAAAGCTCAGGTGCATTTCAAAGCTCATTGATCACGTTATAAAGAAAAAAACAATCTACATTCAATTCAGGATTTCAGGGGGCAGGATTTTAAATACATATTTAATGCTACAAATTATATGATTGTTTATCCTGTCAATAATTTACCAACTCAAAATACATTCAAATCCTACTGTAACAGGCATTAACAGGGCAATTTAATAAGTGTGACCTGTGAACTCATAAAGCAAAACATTTGGCCTTATTTGAATCAAAATTCACCTTACCAGAAAAAGCTCATTAATTACCAGGCACTAGTATAAAATGGCTGGCTGAGGCATGTTGTGATTACACTTACGGACAACTTGTTTGTTTTTAGGATATATTACATTGTGACAAAATCAGAATTTCAGACTATGACACTAGCAAAGTGAAAGAGAAACATTTTGTTTTTAGCCAAGTGAATCAGTCTTGAGGTATAACTCACCAATTAGTCTACCATGAATGTACGACAGTATGCAGGCTAACATCCTGTTGAGTTTTATTAAAAAATCTTTTTACACAAGTATTTGAAACTTTTATTTTAAATGAAAATTATTCTAAAATATTAGTTTATCCTGTGACCCTGTACCGCAAAGGCACTTGGAAAATTCCAAAGTTGTTATACATACATTTAGCTAAATGTTTGTCCCCCCCAATGACAAATGCATGTATTGTGTGTAAAAAAAAAAAAAAAAAACAAAATTGGGAGAAATTGAAAAGTACTCCTATAAGTAGGGTTTCTAAAGGTACTTATGACATAATATATTATGTAACACTTAGAGAATCTGATTTTTAGGACGATACCAAAAACACGTAACCTGCAGCAGATAACGTAACCTTCAGAGGATGTAACCTTTAGAGAATGCATGGCATTTATGTAGCACGGCGTAACCATATAAGTGTGTATCTGCGGCCTGTGTTAGCCCTGCGACATGTTGCTACGTCGTAAGCCATAATATGTATGTAGTGTGTAGCCTAACTTGTAACCATGTAAGGCAGCTCCCAAGGCCTATTGCCGCAGTGAAGCACATATGTTCTGAGCTTACTGTCATACAGGGGTGTCGTTAGGCCTATTTTGGGGGGCTTTAGCTCCACTCCCCAATAAATGTATATGTATTGGCTTAAGTTATGAATAGCTTTTTCTATTATATATATGTTTGCCATCATGCCAAGACCATCTCTACAGGATTTAATTATATATATTAAATCTTGTAGAGATGGTCTTGCCACAAAATTATGCTCATTGGAACGACCAAGCAACTGGTCAAGGAGGAGATGGTACTTAGGACGTCCGTTGTATTGAATATCTAATAACAGATGAAGATCTACACAAGCGGCGCCTGACGCCTGATTGGCTGAGAAGGAAAACCACTTGATCATGAATGACGATACATGAGGCATTGTGGTCATGCTCAGGTAAACCAAATTCTGGAGCCAGGGTAGTGAGAGTGAGCAGATGTGCTAATGCAACAGATTATCTCTACATATGGATCTGTTGTGTACACACCGTGGAATGATCTATATGGCTGAGGTACAGTAGATCTGCGAGATCTTGCACAGATGGGCCTTTGCAAAAGGAAAATGAAAAAAACGGCAAAACATTTGTATAAAAAAATTCAAAAATAGGACAAAACACAATTTAGATACTAGTTCTGGCATAGTAAAAATATGTGATCAGATTCATCCAAGTATGTGCAAAGCCTGGGTAACAGGGTAGACCATATAGCTCTTGGAATTTTTTGGTGTTTGCTGATGAACTAGGAGAGACATTCCAACCGAAGAACTTCAATAGACTGCAGACGAGAGAGACGTACAGCCCATTAGCCAGCGACGATTCTCTAATGAGATGTAAAACAGCAGTGTCTTTACAGCCGATATTCTGTGTGGGAGGTCCAAGGTCGTTCTGTCTCACAAGTTGGGCTGGGGAAAGTTATCTCACAAGAAGAGCTAATAAACGGGGCCATTAAAGGAGAGAGACGAGCAGGGAAACCCAGCAACTACAAGTCACACTTACAGGTTCTTAGCTAAAGATACTTTATGGAAGTATTCTTGTGTTATAGAAGTGTCATAGAAATATATGTGGTATCCTTTCTGCATCATCCTGTTTGGAGTTTGCATCTTCGACCATCTCTATATCCCACAGGTTAAAGCAGCACACTGTAAATATATTTATAACGTAAAAAATCAAATGCTCTCATGATGTTGTGTTTTGTTGCATTTGCACTGACGTAGCAGCAGCTCAGTTTCAGTTTGTTTCAAAAGATATTGTTTGAGCAGCATAGGACATAAGGCATAGTGTCACATAGGAATTCAGACAGGATTCCCAATGTCCTCTACAATTTTCACACGTCTAAATAATTGGCTAATTTTGATACATAGAACTTTAAAATATCCTGAAAGGGTAGGTTATGTAAGGAGACCCATAGTGCCCGCCTACCTGAGGCCTGCGGAGCTCCGTACCTGTCAATTTATTATTGTTCAAAATTTACTGAGACAAATAAAATTACAATAGAAAAGACCTGCAGACTTACACCACAAAGATCACTTTGTCTGTCAGAATCAGAATCAGGTTAATTAGCCAAGTATGTTCACGCTCAGAGGGAATTTGTTCTCCGGTTGTCAATGGCTGTCATACTATGGGATGTGTTTTCTGCAAGGAATTAAATAAAAACGATTTTTTGCGCATAGACTTTGAAAACTGAATTGCAAAGTGGAGATTGTATTTTTATTTCATAATTTTCACCTTCATTTTATTTTCTGCAGAAAATCCCTCCCATACATTACCATACATTTAGCAGGTACATAGTTAAGTCCAGACAATGATGACATATAGTCTGATTGCATGTGCGGTTGATAAACGTTCAGACTGCATGTCAGTGCATGGAATGTTGGAATAAATACAATTAAATGGAAGGTTTGAGAAAAAAATTATTTGGATATATTAGACGCAAGAAAGGGCTTCATTAGAGCTGTTTTAAAACGATTAGGAACACATTTATAACATAACGATGTATTTATAGCGATCTGTCAAGGGTTTTCCAGTTACAGAATGAAAGGCCCTCATTTTTTAGTTTTGGGTTTTAGTAAGTGGATGATTTAGAAATAATCATTAGTCTAGTCTGTTCATTTGGTGTAACAATGGAAGATAACTAAGTATGCCAAGTATGTGTAGTAACAGTAGGAGTTGTTACAAATCTGCCAAATTACAACTCCAAGATTTTGCATGAAAATAATCTCTACTATATAACATGTAGATATGTGGGAGTAATTAGCTCATTTATTAATGAAGGGAAAGGTATTAAATCAGCAATAGTACTGGCATAGTCATAGCAGAATGTTTACTTACCCAAAGAGTTTCTTTAAATTCTTTAAAAAAATATATTGTATATTTTTTAAAAGAAATTTCAGTTTAGATTGTGTTGTAATATTCTTACTTTATTGCCTGTAAATGAACATTATGCCACAGATACACTTTTTAAGTATGCAACTCGTGTTTTGTGTGTGCAATCCAGGCCCGTAGTGTTCTGCCTGTCGTTAAATATGTATTATTTATAGATTAAACATCCAGTGTTTATTTTGATGTAAGCCCAAGAAACAGGCCAGTCTAGACTGCTTTCAGATATAGCTGGCCATCTTTTGCACAGAGTTTTATGGCTTAATGAACAACAGACCATCACAGATTTCAGTTGTCCACATTTGCACGTTTCTAAAACGTAATTTGTTATATTCACCGTAGTGTCTGTCGTTGCTTTTATCTCCTTTGTCATTTCTCTGTTTTCGTGGAATAGCCCCGCAGCACGTGAATTTCTGCAGTCCTCTTCTACGACATTGCTGCTGTCTTCTGATTGTATTTGAACATTTTTTAATTGCCAGTGGTAACAAGTGCGCGATTATCAACTTTGCTATAAGCAGTACAGCGCTTCTGATTGGCCAGTCAGTTTTTGCCCCTCTACAAGAAGTACAATGACCTCAGATTTTTCCAGATAATGCTGATGTCATTTGGTTTTTTTTCTCTCCCCTTTTTCGGTTTGGGTTCTTTCAGCTGCGGCGGAGCGTATAGCAGCAGGGCTTAAGGATGTCTGCTTGTTTTATTAAAATTTAAATGCGCCTCTTTTGGCTCCCCGATCAGCTCACTCCTCGTCTGTCACTTGATGTAGCAGATGATGAAACTCTTATGAAAGAGACAGACATCATCTCTCCTGTTGTTTGACCTTTTGTCCCTCCGACGGTTTCTGGTGCTCAGCTGCTCTAAAAATCACGAAAAACGGTGCCTCTGTTTGTGCCGTCTCTCCAAGCATATGGAAAAGAAAAATCTATTTTTATATTTGCTTTTATTAGGAAGCTTAACATGACATCATGTAAGGCCAGCCGATTGCAGGTTTTAAAACACAAAAGGTGGGACCCGTAATAATTGTGGGAAGTAAAAATGTACACTTTTAACCAGGATGTAAAATGTTATCAAATGGCTTAACGTAAGAAAATGTATTTTCTTATTTTGAGTGTTTTACCATTTGCAGTTGTAGGTTTCTGTTTTTACAGTCATTAATATTTAATGTATTACAGGAAATAGAAAGATAGTCTGGAAGTAAAGGGCATGAGGAAGGAGAACATTGAGGCAGGGATTCCGCTCCATCATAGGGCGCGCACACACTGCACAGCTATTCGGCTGAAAACGTTGGTTGGCGTACGTAGGTGTTACAGTTTTCCCATGAGACTGACGGTTTTTAGCCCATTTTGCCATCCTCACGGTCATGAGATGTAAATGCTAAATGTTTGTTGTGCATCAGATTTTTATTGTGGTGGGGTGGGGGGGGGCCCGCCCGCGGGGGGGGGGGGGGGGGGGGGGGGGGGGGGGGGGGGGGGGGGGGGGGGGGGGGGG
>JAODLD010000044.1:7271997-7301747 GCA_026781065.1 Mormyrops boulengeri | reverse complement strand
TAAAGAGTCACAGTCACAGAGGACTCAACTGGTTGGTTGAAACAAAATCCCGGCCTGGACTTTTACTCTCTGAACCTGAATTACCCAACTCTGAGTGTGCAGTTTGTTTTTTTTGTCAGAGAACATATTCGTCTGAGCAGGATACTGCATTGCAAAATATGGTTTCTTCTTAAACAGTTTAGTTTTGACCTATTTGATCCCAGTGCACCTTGAGTTGGTCCTCATGCTGTAATCCAGAAAAGGAGAATCGTTTTGTTTGGTTGGTGAGCTCCTCTGTAAATTCTCGATCTTATAGCAAGGCTTGTGCACTACTCAGTGGCAGTGGTGAGTACATAAACTTCACTGGATCAGGTCCTACAAGCTCTTCAGAAGTCCACGTTTGACCGATGTGATCGCAAATTGTCTTGCAGTTTCTTAGCTAGTTTGTATGGGTGCATGTTTTCTCTCAGCTAACGGTCCCCCTTGCCTGTCAACAGTGCACTGGTCCTGTAAATTTTCTCTTTACCACTTTGTTGACAAGGAATGTTCAAATCCGGCCATGTGTTTTTTTCTGGTGTAGTATTCAACAGGATTATAAGTGAACTTTGAGCTTTGCCACAAGGCTGAGTGCAGCTCATTTTTTCAAGAACCGGTGGCATGTTACTAGCAGTTACTAGCCATCTGGTGGTTTCTTGGTAACTTTTTCTGATTTGCTCTGATTTGTGAATTTGTGGCAATATATAAATATGTTAAAATACTAATTAACAATGGTATGTTCTACAAATAAAGTGGTAAAATGTATCAACATTTCATACTGCACCTAGCCAAACTGGAAATCTCCAACTATTGATATATATATAATATACATTTCATAGCTACCCAATGATAGTTGCTCATGAATGGGATCGTCTTTATACATGTGATTTGTTTTGGTTTTCGATACATACTGTACAGGGTTGGCAACTTCGGTCAGCTGGCTGGAATGAGATTTTCAATTCGAGACAGTCTGCACACACAGGCACACACATTTACATGCATGCAACAGGTTATCTTTACCTTAGATAGTCCGTTGGGTTTGTTAACTACAGAAATACAATGTGATTGAAATGTTCAAATGCAATGGTTTTTATGATGGTAAACTTAATGGCTTACAAGAAGAAAGACTAGTTTCATGCTAAGCAAATGTGCACCAACATATATTTAAAACGTTTGTATTGTGATCAGAGTTGGCATTTTGCTGTTTCGTTGTGTCTTTGTTATTTATGGCCCTAACCACCTAAATTCTTCACCTAAACTTGGGTCATCCCCAAGTTTGTTGTTACTAAGAGAGGCTTCCTCGCATGCCTCATGCAGGCTGTCAGTTAACTGTATATTAGCACAGAAGAACAGTAACTAGCATTTTCAGACAGTAATGACAACATAAGCAGTAGTGCAGTCAGTACTGTAAATAACACCAATGTTGGCGGTGAATAACACAAACCATGCGAAATTCAATTTCAAAAACAAACAGTAAGATAGAATGGTGGTGATGAATAGAAGGTGCAAATGACCAGCAGTTTAATATACAGCTCCCTTATAATTATCAGACATTGAGTAGCCTGGTAGCCTGTGGGTATATACAGCCACTGAACCGTGGCTGTGTCTTCTACCTGAAGCGGAAGTGAAGTGGTTATGCGGGGTGATTGGAGTCCCCGATGATTCCTGCCTGTCTGAGGCAAGCTGTGGTAAAAACGCCCTGAAGTGGGGATGGGCTGGGCTGTCCGCAGGACTCTCTGCAGCACCCTGCAGTACTCAGCCAGGCAGGTTCCCTCGCATAGTGCTTGATAGATATTTAGCAACATTGTAAGTTTGTCTCAAAAAGAAATATGTATGATAATTAAAGTACCTACTTTGCATCTAAATGTCACCCTTTTTAGCCAGATCACAGTGAAAGCATTATGGTTCATTGAAGAGCTTACAGTCAAGTAGGCGAAGCGAGGCTGGTGTGGAGCCGTGAGTAAGGAGTACTGCATTGGGATGAGTTGTGGTTGAGTATCATGTGGTAGATCCCTGACATCTTCGTTTTTGCAGTGAATTGTAAGAGAAGCCACCTGAAACAAGTTTAAATTGACTCTGAACAACATACAGTACATGCCATTGATATGCACAGTAAGTTAAATCACCTAATAAAAGGCAAGAACAGATCTGCAGGACGGTTTTACTGAAAGACATTTACAGCATTTAGCAGACGCTCTTATCCAGAGAGACTTACATTTTTTTCTAAATTTAAGGGCAGCCTCCCTGGAGCAAGTTGGGGTTAAGGGTCTTGCCTAGGGACCCAATAATGAGGTGGGACTCGAACCCGTGATCTCTTAGTCCAGAGGCAAGCATCCTAACCACTAGACCACCAACACCACCCCTAAGACAAAACTGGTGAAAAACAGTAATTTTCACCAGCATAAATGAAATTATATACTTTAAATATTTTAAAATGTAATGGTTGAAGCAACGAGAAGGATTGATGGTAGCCTTTTATGAGTTATTGATAGCTTAAGGGATTTCAGATTTGTGCAGGTGGCGCTGTTGTTGTAGAAGAAAGATCTTTTTGTCTGTAGTTTGAGACTGTTGAAGAACTATGAGATTATGGTGTTGACCTCTCATATGCCTGAGAAAATATTGCATGTGCCATTAAATTATGATTAATTACTTATCACACGATTCCCTGAAGTATGGGAGGGTAACGCAGGCCGAATATAAATACGAAAAGAGAAGGAAAAGAAAGAAAAGAAGAAAACAGACGTCAACACATGCCATTAAAATTTATACTTTTTAAGCTAACGTTTTATGTTAACCCGATAAGAACCAACCTCATGACTTAACTCAGCTGTGGTTGAACATACAAACAAGAAATTAATTCTAAAAAGATATGATATAACAATGTTAAATGGCTTCTAACAAAAATAAACTGGAGTTTATTTCTGTACATAAGACATAAAGGAACAATGGACTAGGTATGAAACTTAGTGACTAGGAGCATGTTGGCGTACATGCGATCTGGGGGGTTAGTATTCTGATAGCGGCACTGTTTGTTTAAAATGATTATTTTCATTTTATTGCTTTCTTCTATTCATTTTAATTAGAGCACTTCCTTACCTCATTTACACAGTGCCAGGTTCGGTTAGACTAGTTTTGACCAGTTTTATTTGACCCAGATTTTCTTACCTCTAACAAAAAAGAGTGACATCACTAACCTGGATGCTGAGGAATTTTGGCAAATGAATGAAATGCCAATCCTGTGAGATGCACATCATGTTTGAGGAAGCAGTGTTTGTTCCAGGAAGCACGCTAAACTACGACCTTGGCTGCCAGAATGTGACAACGGGGACGTCTGTTAGGGGGTCAGGGGCTACTTCCGCACAGAGGATGCCATTCCTCTGCAAACTCTTAAAACAGTACAGTTTAAGCACCAGTCTTGATTGATCGTTAGCCAAATACAATTCACAAAATTATTAGTTCTGACTCTTAACTTTTGTTTTAAATTCAGTTTTTTATTATTGTCACATGCTGTCAAGTTAATGTCAACTTCAGGCAACTATATGAAAGGAATTTCTTCAGCATGTCATGTCTTCTGTATGAGTCTACATGTTTCCCAATGGGTGAACCTGTCTGTCTGTCTGTGTCTGTCTATCTGTCTATGTTTGTGTGTGTAGCACTTGGTCTACTACAAAGTACGATTGAAAGTTTAGGCTTGATTTTGTCATGGTTTTCCCTTCTAGTCCTTCAGCTGTCAGTCACAGCTGTAACCACAGAGGTACAGACAAGGTTGCCCCCCTGCAGATGTGCCCCAACACTCTGTTGCATTAATTTTTATACATTTTCTTATCTACAGTACTATCCTCTAGCTCGTCAGTCTCTAGGTGCCTTCCATCCTCTCTGGCTAGCCCCCGTTACTCCCAGACCAGACCAAAGTTTGGTTCCTTGCCAGGTTTCCCACCCGTGCAGACACTCTTCCCAGCTTCCTTTGAATCTAATGGTAGCAGTTTTTGCCCATAGTTGCTATTGCCTAGCCTTTTTCAAGCATTCATATTCTATTTTTATATATTTAACTGTTACATGTTTCTGCCATACTTGGGACGTATTTTTACCATGCCCATCTACTTTCTCATATGGTGTTCATTCACTGCAGTAACATGTTGAATACCGTACACTTTTTTCAAGTGTATAGCTGCGTTTATACAGTTAACACACAGTGCAACAACATGTTGGATATCAGACGGTGCAGTAACACAAAATGCAATAACATATGCTTCCTAAGGCTATATTGTCTTTTTCTACGTCTTCCTTCTTTAAGTTTATATAGGTTATGAAGTTACATGAGAATTACGTTTAACTAAGAATCCACTGTTGTTTGACCAGTTCATATGCATTGTTATGAACCTTGGCTCATAGGACGTATCATATGGTGCGAGATGCCCTATCCCCGCCTTCACTAAACAATCGTAGTCCAGCTCGCCACAATAACTGCTTTGGAGGTGGCCATTTGTCAGGAATAGCTACAGTGAATGTAACCGAAAAACCTGTACAACTGAAAAGGGAACCGGATTCTTGAAATATATTGAAACAACAATACTCCCTCTCTAGCAGTAAAGATGTTCCGAACAAGTGTCACAGTTCCTGAAAGCCACTAGTGAAAGGTTGGCTGCTTTTTCTCCTTGGTCCTCACCTAGGGGTCTAACACCACCCCCTACAGGTGGAATCATTTTCGGCCCTCCAGTAGATCGCGGCAGCCCTAAAACGAATCAAGAGACGGAAGAGGGATAGCAACAGAGAACAGGAGTAGGTCATAACGACACACACACACACACACACACACACACACACACACACACAAACTAATAAAAATAGTCTTCAACCTATTCTTCGGAACACACAATGAGATGTTGCTAAACACCGTGTCTAAACACTCAGTAATTACTTATTCTTGTGCACAATTTCCCTACATGAATACATATATGTTTAATCACATATACATCATAGTAAAATTTTGAAAGAAAACAGCTGGGGCTCCCTGCTGTAACAGATGTCCACCACAAGAGAGTCTTGCATGGTATCCAATTGCGAGCCCTAAAATCACTGGACCTAACCATCCGAACTGTCTGCGTGCATCTCTCCTCTGAGCTTCCTTCTGTTTCTATAAGGACAACTTCTCAGCCATCTCCATGGGAAACATCAGCTGAAGGCCCAGAACCACCGATGCTTCTCCTACTCTTAGAACCCAGTTCCTGACTAAACACTAGAACTTCACGCCTTAGAGAAGAAAAACATGCTGTTGTCCACTAGCTTAGTATTCTCCATGACCAAAGGAATCATTAAATTATGCCCAATATACATCCACTAGAATTAAGCAAAACCTACCTATATTCAAGCACTATGCAATAAAGAAAAAAAAATAACAGGCAAAAGAACACTGCTATTTACATGACATTCTTAGGAAGTAACACCAGGTTCATATTTTCAAGGGTGCTGTGGAACCACTTAGCACATACATTCCCTATGGGGTGGAATTGGTTAATGTTCTGCTCTGAATGGGCGTATTTCGGAAATCCCGAGACTCGTTGGCAGGGTCATGTTTGTGTTTATTAACTGATTTTGCTACCGGAAAGTGTTTGCCCCTTTGAAATAATCAAAACACTGGACTTGCTAAGACGGTGTTTCTCAAAACCGGTCCTTGAGGACCCCTAGACAGTCCATGTTTTTGCTCCTTCCTGGTAGGGAGCTGGGAGGGAGCAAAAATGTGGACCATCTGGCAGGGAGCTGGGAGAGAGCAAAAATTTGGACTGTCTGGGGCTCCCTGAGGACCGGATTGAGAAACACTGGGCTAAGAGATTTTTCTGTAGTCCAAAAACCAATGTTCCAGCCCCAGTGATATGAGTTTTGCTTTGGACTGGGGAGATATTGGCAAAAATCTTTTCCCAGTACAAATATAGTCAATCACACTCTGGCCAGTGAGTAGTAGCAAAATTTACAGTCTTAAAGCATGATTTTGCTAAACTGTCAGAACTTTACGATATTTGAAGAGACAGAAGAATAAGCGTGTTTATTATTATTTTTTGCTTTTAATAAATGCCAGATTTCTTTGTGCATTTTGTGTAAATTACAAAAAAGCATGAAATTATGTATTTGAAAAGGCTGGATTAGCAACTTGCATTATTAGCTATTAATATAGTTTTGCTTAAAGTAATCTGATAATGGACAACAGGCACAAATCACCTATAAATGTTATGAAGTTTCAACTGCAAACAGCAGAGCACAAAAGAAACAGTGAAATATTATTTATAAATGATATACATACAAACACATAATACATTTTGATGTGTGATTTTGACAGGAACGAAACACAATGTGTCAAATATTATGTGAGGAGTGAGGTACAGGTAGAACTGCTGAATAGCCTTGGTCACCTGTTGAAGTTAGAGGAGAAAAATATGTTCCTGCCTATAAAAAATGAAATTCAGATCCTTATTTCCTAACATCTTAATCTGTTATGAAGTAATACCATAATAAACCTGCATTTCCTGCCTGATTATCTGTTCACTCTCTCATTGTTTTTGAAAATAACTCATTATTTTTGTTTTTCACATATTTTTTAACTTTCTTATTCCTGAACCCAACCATTGGTTAAAAAAAAAGCTCTCCTATGTGAGCTCTAATTTTGTATTCAGCTGCTTAGGTATCCGCTACAATAAAATGTTTAATGCAGTACAGCTGTTTGTATTTTTGAAAAACAGGACCTGCAGAGAGAAATTTGTGTGCTCTAGGCAAAATAAGAGGGTTTGGAGAAACACAGGCTTTTTGCACTCCTAGAATCAGTGTTTTGGGCTGCCTGTTGATGTAATCAGAAATGTAATGGACCTTTAGGAATCAGTCAGTGCTGGACTTTACATTATAAATTTACATTATAAATGGACTTTACATTATGGAGCCAGTGTCAGGAAGAACAGTGCACACTTATACTGGGGGCCAGTCTGTTATGGCACATGCGCACCAGTGCACCTAACCGCATGTTTTTCAACCGCGATTTCAGCAGTGAGTATATTGCAAGCTATACTGTGTAACATGCGTTTAATAAACATTAGTTTAGACTGTACAATGATGACGCCCGTTGAATCGTAGGCTACCATGCAAATCAATATACAAGAATAAAACGTCATTAGTGTTGATTGGTTAGTAGATGTGGCTCGTACCAGTAGTCACATTGTGAGACAGTCATACTGCATTTCTGTCATTGTCAGAAATTTGTCGCAGCCTGTCTTTGGTCGCAAGACCGTGAAAGCATTCATCTTTGAACCACCGGTTTGGAGCCGCGACCAAAGATATCGCCAAGATTCTTTATCTTGGTAATCTTTTGTCTGGGACAGCCAAAAATCACATATTGTATACCCGCCTACAGGAAAGTTGGAGGATGTTGCCCCAGCATGAGCAGAGCGCATTAACATACAGACACATACAGACATGTACACACACACACGCACGGAGCTGGGGGTAGGAATCTAACCCTCAATCCTGAAGGTGTATGGCCTTAGTGCTGCCTACTGAGTCACAATGCCACCCACATCAAGCAAAGTGAATTACGAGCCTACAGCAGAGCTTAAAGACTGTAATCCAAAGATCCAGAACAGAGAGGATTCCAGCCGTATTTACTGCGGGAGTGTATGTCCGCCATCTACTGTGGCAAACTTAGTCCAATGACTAAAAGATGGAGGGAACGTGTAAGCTGGCATGTAGCTAATATGAGCTTTCTTATAGTTACGCAAGTCTCAGATGATAAACTTTTTAGAAAGACCTTCGTTTACATCGGAATGTGAACGTCTAGCAAACACAGTCATTAGCTAAAAGTTGCATATGGCAAAAACATGACGGGAAAAGCGCCAAGGTCCTAATGCCCCACCCTTTACATCGTGGAATGTCCTTGATTACCAAATGTTTGTGTATTAACAGAGTAATTCCTGTCATTTTAACAAAATTATATTTCATTAATTCCTCTGTAACTAAGTTCAGTGACTCCACAGCAAAGAGGAACCTTGGCCGTTGTACACCATTACAGGCTAATTTTTATACTCCTCTTGACAGACGATGCTTTTGTCTGCTAAAAGTTTACTAGCACAAATTCAATGCATATTTTTCAAAATTACATATTTTTGAAATCCAAATAGCTGTATGCCTCCCTCTCTATATACTTGAGATTGTTTACTGTGGGTAAGTAACCTGTCCATTGACATAAGCGACATTTGGGCAGCTCGATTTTCATTTTTGAATATTCAAACTAAACTGACAAATGCCTCAAAATTATGAACTCTGATTTTGATGTTTTTGATCACCTTCTTAGCCCAGTGGAGGCAGATGCAGGCATGATTTTGCAAACGCCAAACAGCGCTATGTATCACATTAACCAATGGCTGCTTCAGGATTTCTGTTGTCATCAGCGGGACTCAGTGTTCAGACAGACTGCTAATTAACATCACAAAACACATTTCTAATACACACAAGAGAAATGTAAGGAGTAAAAACTGGTAGTGGGGCAAAGGGCTGCGACATTAGTGAACGGCATGAGAAAACAGACTGTTACACACAATGTTGTATAACAATTGGCAGTAAGACAGAAGTACCTATGTCCCATTTCTGAATGCCCAGGTTGCCCGTCCAGTCTTAACTGTAGTTCAGTTGCACTTGTAGAAGGATATAGTATTTCCTTGTATCTTAGTTTCAGGAAATATCATAAAACATGCTTCAAAGTAACAAACCACTGATACGCTGCCGCTTTATATACTGTTTATATAACATTAAAGAGAGTTATTTAAGTGCTGGGAGTTTTAACTTCAGAACTGTAGGCAAATGATTGATACATCGGAAGGAGAATCAGATAAAGTGGAGCAATGTGTAGTTAGATAACGAGGCTGTTTATGCGCAGGGAGCCAGGAGAACAGTCAAGGTGTAATTGTGTGAAAGAGGCTAGGATAACTAGCAGAATTCTAGGCTGAAGGCCATAGGAAGGACCCAAAATCAACAGCGGTGCTAGATGAGTGTTTAAAGCACACAGGCATGAATTAGGGACATGTTCAGGAGGCAGAGGGTTTCTCAGAGATGCCTGTCGCTTTTGGGTGGGTCTCAGGCTGGCAGCCTCCCAGCACAGTGACATACAAAGTCAAACCACATTCAAAGAGCCATGCTTGGTGTTTTCTGTTACCAACCTTGGCATGATTACAAGTCAATAATTTGTGTCAGTTTTGCCCGCACTCCATACGTCTACCAGGCACAGAGATGAGCTGTTTTGATATTTGTTTTCCATGACTAATTCAACCGGCCTCACAGAACTAAAGAGTCTTACCGAACAGTATTTTGTATTTTATTGATAACTACTACTGAATAAAGAAGAAAATAAAGATGAATAAACAAATAAAGTTCATATAGTACTAAATGCATATGTTTAATGTACATTTTATCAATCTTGTAGATATTACAGTTGTGCAAGATAAATTATCTTCCAAATGTTTTCATTATGAAAATATGCATTGTTCACACTGTGCACAGATTATTCTCTATAATAATTACTTTGTTTCCAATTTATTAAAAATTTCTTACCCAGAATTCACAGAGTCATGGGTCCTGATGTTTTGCTTAAAGGAAAAAAAAAGGTCAGTTGTGCCTGTGTTGGAATTGTGAGGCTGGTTGGTTTAGTGTGTGGAAGTTGAACTTTGATTTGATGTTTATAGTTGCCAGCATAAGAGGAGGTGCCAAGTTATCTGGATCTATCATACCAGCTTGATCCCCACCAGGACTGGAAACACAACCAGAACCGGTTCCCTTACTTGGCCAGACTTGCTTCCCAGTGCCCAGGCATTCCCGCCTCATCTGCACCAGTAGAACACATTTTCGGTGTCACTGGCAAGATACTTGGGACTGACAGATGTCATTTTAGCAATGTGAAGTTTGTAACAGGTAATGATGATTGGATGCAATAAAGAATGAAAGTATATGAATGGAAGATTACAATCAATAAAAGAACATTACCACAACAGTGCAAATTGCTTATTATTTAACGGTTTGCAGGATCATGTATTACTAGAGCAAGGAAGGCAATACCCATTTTCTCCATTTAATGTAGCAAAATATTTCTGTTCAAATAATCCTTCACTGCTACAGTATAAATAGTACATTCAAATCTATATCAAACCAGGAATTTTTACAACGCTCTCGGTTCTCCAGCTATATATTCATAATTCCTCACTTATCTTCAAATTCTCAGTTTTATTTAATGCATTTTACATAAAATACTGTTCCACTTGAAAGGTACCTTGAACATTGTATTATATTCAGGATTGCAAATATATATCAATACTTGTAATCATTAGCTGTATTAAGGAAATCCGCATGTAATTGCACAGAATTTCATTAAATTCAATTGAGCTCCCAGAAATTCCAATTCAATTCTGGTTCTTCTTCCTGTAGGGTTTTTTTTCCCAATTCCAATTTCAGTTCCATTTCCTGGTTTGAATTGGATTTGATGACTTCATTCATGAATGACTGTTTACTGGTGATGGTGTCCTCAGTAGCAAATTTGATGTGATAATTTTCAGATTAAGAATGACAGAACTTCATTTTAGCCAGTCTCTAGCAATAATGCAAATCTTGTCTTAGCACTTTAATGTAGTCAAGCAATTTTTTTTTTTTTTTTTTACTTTAATAAAAATTACACTTACATTTCCAGTAGATGCCTTTATCAGTGGGGTCATTTAAAGTTACTTTGCAAAAGTACATCAAGTCAGTGCATAAAATAGGCACCTGAGAAACGGCGCATTAAGCTTAAAATTAAATGATGGTGTTATCAATCAATTCAGTGATGCTCCTGTACTATATACAGTATACTGCTATATATACTTCATATACAAAGTACTTCGGTTTAAGTAACAGGGTGCCAGCTATGGGGGTTTAATGGTGCATGCTGGATGTCTAGCCAGGAGGAACGGGCAGGAGGCTAAGCGAGAGGTGACTGGGGCAGCTGGGATGGCGGCCGGGCGAGGTGGGGGCAGACCCTTTGGATGTTATACAGAAGTAAGATCCCCAGGTCATAGGTGCGCAGGCTAGAGGCTGGTACAGCGCCAAGCTTTGTGGCATTTGAATAACTCGTGGAAGGAAGCCTGCAGGCATTTCAGAAATGGCCAGTTAGCTCAGGTAGAATTATCTGCTAGAAAATAATTAACATGACAGACGACCTGTGTGTCAGGGTCAGATACAGTTTATCTACAGGTACGTAGTGGTGGTAAGAAAAGTTGTAATGAGAAAGGTAGGGTACCAGTAGATAAGAGTGGGTCCAGTGCAGACCATGTGACTGCAAGCATAGCTAGGGACCAAGGGTCTGCTGACAGTCACTCCAGAAGAGGATACACAGGTGCAATTAAGAGCAGCCTGTGGGGGCAGCGTGTGGCTCAGCGGGCTAAAGCCTCTGTACCCTTGATCGGAAGGTTGCTGGTTCGAGCCCCAGCCACAGCAGAATAGCTATGTCTGTGGGCCCCTGAGTGAGACCCTTAACCCCCCCCCCCCCATCGCCCTCCAGCTCCATGGGGGCCGCTGCAGGTGGCTGCCCTTCACTGCCACGCTCACTCTCACCGACATGTGGGTCACGGAGAGCAAGAGGGGGGAGGTGGAAACAGGAATTTCCCCACAGGGATCAATAAAATGTCATCATTCATTCATCCATCCTCAACAATGGTAAAGAGGACTTTTGCTAGCGCAGCAAAATGACTGGGCAGGACACTCAAGCAGGGTAACCAAACTTGCATTTTAAGTTCCACCCTTCACCATTGAAAGGTTTTCATTTTCAGTTTTGATTCCTATCTATATTATAAGCTATTATCCTTCAAATCTTGTTGAACTTCAGGGATTCTGTCTCATTGTCTTTTTATCTGTCAAAAATGGACGAGGTCAAATTTTGGCAAGTCATAAATTTGATTATATTTAAAACCACTGTTTCCAATTTCCTCCTTTATTGTGGAAAATAGGGGAAATGGGAAAATCTGATACTAATAAAAGTAATAAATGTATTTGAATTAAGAATGACAATAACGCTATAAAACACATTTTATGTACTGCCTTTCTCAATGTATTTGCTCAAAAATAGTAACAGTATTACAAGTTGATTAAAACCTAATTAAAACCAGCATCCTGATCCGGCACGAAGGCAGTGCATGTTAGATAGGACTGAAATCATACAAAAATCTCTGAGGGAGCCGAGAGGAGGAAAAACCTCCTGTGTTGTAAATTGTTAAAATGAAACACTCGTGATCACTTAAAGGTATCCAGTTATTCTTAGCTAGGTGTGTTTATGTGTCTTTAAGAGTGATCTATGGTAACCAATAAGCACTGTTATTTCTACAGATATGGTTACTTCAGAATGATCATCTTAGTCAAAATGTATAGTGTGTGGGCACAATGCGAGGCTGAATAAACATCGGAAAACCGTTACAGCCGGTACAGGCCACTTATGCTCAGCGGCCGCTTTCTTAGGTACCGCAAACAGTCTGAATCACGTGCCTACAGCTCAATACATGCAGCACACAGACGGGGTGCAGAAGTCCACTTACTGCTCAGCTAAGCATTAAAATTGCTTAGATCAGGCATCTTAGCCATTTTGAATGTGGTGTGAGAGCTGGTGCCACACGTACTGCTTGTGCTGTCTCAGAAACAGCCGCCCTCCTGGGCTTTTAATGATCTGTAGTGTGTAGAGTTTACAGTAAATGGTTGATGAACGAAAAACAATGGCGTTTTCATGGACGAAAACACCTTATTAAAGAGTGAGGTCAGAGGATAACGAACGGTCAGACTTGTTAAAGGTAACAGGAAGGTCACAAGTGCAAAAATAACAAGTGAGTACATGAGTGGCGTGCAGAACGGCCTCTCTGAAAGCCTCCTTCGTGTTACTTCCCAGTAAAGTGGTCACTGAGGGTGCGTGTGTGGGTCACACACACACACATATATATATATTACATTGTGGGGACCAAATGTCCCCCTAATGTGATAAAAAAAAAAAATGTTATTTTCATGTTGTGGGGACCATTTTTTGGTCCACACAAAGGGAAATTCAGTTTTATAAAAATCTGTGACTGCAATCAAAAAACTAAAAATGTCCAAAGTCTTGTATTTTGTTTGGTTACTTATGGTTAAGGTTGTCATTGTTGGGATTAGGGCTTTCCCATATAAATGAATGGAGAGTCCCCACAAAGATACAAATGCAAATGTGTGTGTGTGTGTGTGTGTGTGTGTGTGTGTGTGTAAGGTTTTGGCTTAATTAATTTATGTAAAATACATATCCAGATTAACTGTGCAGGTTAACATAGAAATGATTTAAATGTACATGTGCAACTAATACAGACACAGTTGTCATCGAAGCATTAGTGTATTTCTGATATTAATAATTCTGATACTAATAAAATGGGGCTTTTCATGTTTTTTGGGGAAAGAGGTGTATGTTACATTAATTTACTTTAGATGTAAATTATTTATTTAGACCTTTTACTGCCATGATATAAGCGGTAGTCCTTTTGTGGAATCTAAGGATTATATATGTACTTCAAAATGATGAGTTTAATTTGTGGATGGATTCATTCCGTAAAAGGTGCAGATGGATGAGGTTGCATTACATCCCTAGGAAAGGTTCATATTTTTATGCCTGTTGTATTATACTATAATCTATTACATAAACAGTTGGATGTATGGTTAGGTGGGTAGATGGACTGTATATTAACAGTGAATCATCTTCATGTTCAGCAGTTCTTCAGAATTGTGCTAACAGTTACTCAAAATCGGAATATTTTTGTAGAGGACAAAAAAAACATTTTAAGGATATTTTATACAGACCTTGACTTTCTCATCAGCCTTATTATTTTACATAATATAGGTTTAGTTTTTCCCTAATTTTTTAACTGTGGATGGACACTTGGCTAAGTGCAGTTATCCACTCACTCAGAGCTCATCTGTTTTGTGTACCATAATTCATGGTACATCACTTATTTACAGTGCAATTTACATGCCTGGGATAGGATCCAATTCATCATGGCCAACATCAGACACTGAATCTTAGTTTGGCAGGCGAACTGTGGTTATTATATTTGAAGGGACTCTTTTGTGCAAAACTTTACTCATAAGAATTTTTCTGAGGAAAAAAAACTGAAATAACAATTGTTAGGTGGAAGTTAAATAGGCTTGATCATTTAAATTCTTCTGAACATGTAACCAATACTCTCAGGTAACACCTTTAATCATTTAAGCGTTAAGAGAGCCACAATTCTTTGTGGTTTGGAAGCCATTTTAAAACCCCAACTATTCCACTCATTCACCATTCAAATTTTGTGGTGTTCTGCCAAGCAGGAAGAATACAAGTAAATGTATGAATTCCTCTTCTACCTAAGTAGTCCTTTAAAGTACACTGTTTTTATTGTAACCAGCAATTGTGTTTTTTTTTTTTTATTTAGAATTTTTGACAAATTGAAATGTCCAAACAATAGGATGCATGAAATTATGCATCCTATGCAATATACAGTATAGTACCAACTGAGGTATGTGTTAAATCCATTAAACCAGGTGAAATATGACAAACTGTATTTAACCTGATACCGTTATGGTAGTTGCACTTCATTTATAATAAATTAATACAATATTATTAATTAAAACAAATTAACTGTCATGAGGTATTAACCATCTAATGTGATCCAGATTGGAACTTGATGTTCGAGGAACACTTGAAAAAACCATTTGCCATTCTACTTGGTATAAACTTACTGTTGAAATTTTTTCCTGCCCTGCTAGTGACTGTGTAAGAGCAAATAAAAAATAACAAAATGACCAAAATGTATAATGCCATAACCAGAAAAGAAACAAGAAAAATTTGCACAACTGTTAAGCTCCACGCTCAGTGTCTAAGAAGAAATGGTTACGCTTCAACTTTCATGATGTATAGAAGAAGATATGTTTACTTAACTTACAGAATATATATGGAATAACATGCCAGTAATTCATTAAACTGTTGTATGATGAAGATCACTAATGCATTTATTAGTTGTTTGCTTTTATACATGTGATGCATAACAGAATTTATTCGTGTTTTGGTTTTAATCATTTGTGGTTTCTCTTGTATGGCAGGTGATATTAGGTGCAAGGGGATGACCGAGCGGGTTCACAACATAAATCTCCACAACTTCAGTAATTCTGTACTCGAGACCCTCAATGAGCAGCGTAACCGCGGACACTTCTGTGACGTGACCGTTCGCATCCACGGGAGCATGCTGCGAGCCCACCGGTGCGTGCTTGCTGCCGGCAGCCCTTTCTTTCAGGACAAACTACTCCTGGGTTACAGTGACATTGAAATCCCTTCTGTAGTATCAGTACAGTCCATTCAGAAGCTGATCGACTTCATGTACAGCGGGGTACTGCGCGTCTCGCAGTCTGAAGCCTTACAGATCCTTACCGCTGCCAGCATTCTGCAGATAAAAACTGTCATTGACGAATGCACTCGCATAGTCTCACAGAATGTGGTCTTGGGTGGGACTAGTGGCTTCCCCTTCATTCGAGAGGACTCTGTACAGGAGACCCCCAGAGGTACCCCAGAGTCAGGAAGTTCGGGGCCTATCAGCGACACGGAGTCGGGGTACATGCAGCCTTCATCGCAGCAAAGTTTGGAGCGTGTCTACACGTCTCTCTACTCCTGCTCTAGCATCTCACTACAGAACGGCACTCGGGAGCAGTCGTTCTTTGGCGGATCCATCATAGGCAGCTATGACTCTGCCTCCGCAGCACAGAAAGACCAGAACGGACAGGATCCATCTTGGGTTACTCGCATCCACGAAAGAACGCAGCAGATGGAGCGCTTTCTGTCAACCCCAGAAACCACCCATTGTCGAAAACAACCGCGACCGGTGCGCCTTAAGACAGACAGCATGCACATAAAGCAGGAGGTGGAGGATGATTACGGCTGTTTCGGACAGGGCCGGGAGCTGGACGAATGCGTGGAGGACGCTGATCAAACCGAAGGAGCTGAGAGTGAGCCCAAGGGAGAGAGCTTTGACTCTGGCGTAAGTTCATCCATCGGCACAGAGCCTGACACGATGGAACAACAATACTTGTCAGGCTTTGGAAGAGAAGGTACTGGGGAGGTCCTGCAAGGGGACGAGCCTCCTTTACAAATAGAGGTGACTGACTCTTCCCCAGAACAGATGAATGATGTTGACGATAGAGGCACATCACATAACACAGGGGAGCTTAGTCTCGGGCAGACGCCTGCAAATCCCATCATATCGCAGTCGCTGCCCAGTACGCAGCTCTACATACGTCACCCCGACTCTCTTACCAGCAACCTGAGAATGCCTCTCACCTTGACCAGTAACACCCAGGTCATGGGAACCGCTGGGAACACCTACTTGCCCACTCTCTTTGCCACACAGTCAGCTGGAGGCAACAAACCCTTTCTGTTTAGCCTACCGCAGTCTATGGGGGGTCAGCAGCCCCAGTTTGTGGCCGTGCCTCCTCCCAGTATGCCCCCTTTTCCTAACCAGATTGCAGCCCAGCAGCCCTCGACGCCGCAACAAGTTGGTGGAGGAATGTGCCAGGGTGAGAAGAAGCCCTACGAATGCACTCTCTGCAGCAAAACATTTACTGCCAAACAGAACTATGTAAAACACATGTTTGTGCACACCGGTAAGTACTCATGTTCTTTACCGTTTTGCATGCACACCGTAGTGTACTGTGTTGCTTTATCCGATTCTTTCCTGAAGCAGTTCATGTTTTAAATATCTACCAGCATTGTAATATGTGACAGTATTAATATCATTAACGGGGATTAACGGGTGATCACCTTTGATTTTTTTTTCGTTTAGTTAATTCTGTCAAAAAATGTATGATGTGTTTTATGTGCTGATGAGACATTTGCCTTTTTAATCCGAAGTGATTTACAGATGTGGACCATTTTTTGCAGCTGGCCGCTTCATTGTTTGCAGATAGCTAATGATAGCTAAATAATTAATTTCCCCGCTATATACAATTTGAAAAATGGCAGCTTTTCTCTCTCCACGTACTGCTTCGGACTGAGACCTAATTCTTATGTACAGAAACATGCATGTAGTGAAGTTTACTCTCATTATACATTTTAGCGCCTATACCAGCCTATACCAGCATCATAAGCATATCATGGTCTTAATGTCATCACCCTTTTATTAACTGTCATATAAAGGTTAATAGTAAATTACAAGGGACATTAGTTATATAAGCATTATTAAATCATTATCACATACTGTATTTTAAAAACTGGGTCATACTGAAGAAGTGACCATTCATATTGAATGCAGTATCGATAACTGGAATATTTATGTTCCAGGTTGAAGGAATAGTTGTTTTAAAATTTATGAGATTTTATACTTTAAAGATCAACATGTACTAACAGCATTTACAATATTCAAAATATTTGAGGCTTAAATATAAAATTCTAAAAGTACTGAGTGAAAGCTTTTTTTTTTTCTAATTAAGAGCAGCGAAATAAGTATTCCTCAGACTAGCGTATTGACTAGAATAAAGCTCTCATTGTGTAGCAGAATGCAATCGTGTTCATGACAATTCATAACTCAAAAAGCTCTATTCTTTTGCATATGCTTGTTGTACATTTGCGTCTCTCACACTGTTAGCTGGAAAACTGGGAGAGTGTGTAGGCTAAAACTACAGAAAAAAATTGTTTTTGTCAGTATCTTTTCTTTCTGTTAAATTTATATATAAGTGATGAGATTCCCAGTTTGCAGGAAATAAATCCAAAGCTATGAAAGTATTTAGTCACAGTAATACTCACCTTGTGAGTGTCCCTGTTTAAAATCTATAACCTTTGTATTCTGGTGTATTTAAAATAGCTTTCTATATTACATATTTATATCAAGATGTTCAATCAGTTAGTTCTGAATTTGAATGGATGCAGAGAAAAGGGTAGTGGTGCTAAACCAATAATGGGACAATGCAAAATGATATCACATCCACGCTGGACAGGAAATGATGCGTGGTGAAATGCAAATTGGCTTTAGCAGCCATGTCTGCTGGATTGCCTGCTATGCAAAATATGCGATTTACTTTAATCAAAAACCATTTTGTTAACAGCAGATAGCGCGAGTGTTTAGATACATCACGCACTCCAGCAGTTAAGGCCGGGGGGGTTCGTGTATATGTTTGCTCATAATCCAGATCGAAAAGGGCCAACGATATGACAGATTCACTTGTGAGTTACGCTTAGAAAAGGTTTGGCCATTGTGCTTAAGTTAAGAAAAGGGGGGGACATGACCAATGTGCTATTCAGACAATATAAGAGAGGATTCTTTCAGGCAGTGCAGGAAGACATGCAAAGATCAGAGCTCACTGGTACATGGATACACTGCCAATCGGTTACGTTTAGTCAAGATTACCGCTTTTATAACCGGTTGTAACTTAACACCTCCTTCCTCAGAGAAAATAATATGAGCATAACTGATCAACAAGAATGGACTTGAACCTATAGTATTGTGTTGCCTAGTATGTAAAAAGCAGAGCCATTTTGACTGTTAGTGCTAATGCGGTGAAAATGTTGCAAACAAAAATAGAGAAGGCAAAGTACCAGTCAAAAGTTTGGACACACCAAGTTGCCTATACAGGACAGTGACAGTGTCGCTTCACATGACCTAGTCATCTGAACTAAACCCAAGTAGAGATGGTTTTGAAGGGGTTTAACCAGAGACTGAAGGAATAATGACAGCTCAACATACACGTGGGACCTCCTTCAGGACGGCTGGAAAAGCTTCCCAGGAGGCCACCTCATGAACCTGGCATAGAGGAGACAGTAGGGTCAGGCAGTCCCTGAGGCAACTGGGGTTAAGGACCTTGGTCACAGGCCCAATGGTGGGATCTCTCTGCCAACCCAGGGATTTGAACCAACAACTTTCTGAGTCCCAACCCACAGAGCTGTTAGCAAATTTAATTCTTTTGTTTAATATTTTTTTGGTCAGTGCATAATTCACATATGTTATTTTATAGTGTTGATATCTTTATAATTATTCTGCTGTGAAATGTAGAGAATAGTACAGTAGACCTTTCTAGGGGCCGGTGTGTCCAAACTTTTGACTGGTACGGTATCTAGCACATTAAATTATTGTTTTGTGAGGTGACAGGGCTGTAAATGGAAGCTGAAGCTCTGAGTGACAAATGCCTTTTATGTAGATAAATAGGATTTTGTGGGATCTAAGCATGTTTTACCGAAAATATAATGTTAATATACCTTATTCTTTATTTTTGGGAGAATTATCCAGGGAAGTTGTAATAATGAGTGCACCTAGTCTTGCCGAGAGTCCCGTTTAATGATTTAACTTACTGGTGCATAAACCTGAACAAACTACAGCTTATTCTCATAAATGAGAAGTAGTACTAATTAGGTTTTATATTTCATTTTTATTGTTTTCTTTCCTAATATTATAATTTTAGTTATATGGATACCAAACATTAAATGCACTGATAGATTTTAAAGAGCTATATTAAGATGTAGTCTGTTAATGCAAAGATTTAAGCAAATCCGTAGTAGGATACGTTTCCATCCTACAATACAAAGCACTCATGTATTAAAGCCCAGCGTATAATCAGTTTAACATAATTACTTGTCATTTGTATTTGTTCCACACTGTCACAATGAAAGTCTTTGTAAACTCCGATAAACAATAAGACTTAAATTTAACAGAAATTCAATGAAAGGAAAAAAGTAGAGAAAAGGGAAGCTTTTGCAAGCTTTAAAGTATCTACCCCTGAAAAAATCCTCTATTCCTGTTATACAGTTGGTTGTGGATGGTTTGGTAACATTTGATATCTTCAATTAAATTTTAAATTTAATCAGAATTCTGGAGCGTGGGTGTGTTCCACACTGCCCAACTCCTTCTCTGTGTTTTCTTGGAAGGTGCAGGCTTTCCCCTTACCTTTGAAAGAGTATAGTGTCATCATAGAGCAACTGTGAAAAGTACAATAAATACTGAATCCTCCTGGCATGTATATTTCAAATCATAGTTATATTATGAGTAAAGGTGCCTAGGGAAAAAATATGGTAGAATATAATAGTATAGTAACATGATTCTAAGCCCCAAGCCAACAATATAACAGACTTGGTCCATCTTAAACATTTTTTTATTCTCATCATACAATAGGCCTTAGTTGTTTTGGTAACTTGGTAGTTCAGTGGTAAGATCATTTTCCATGATTCGATTCCATAGCAGCACCATTCTTCAGTAGCTTTAGGTTTGTAAAGTAACTCATAATTATATTATTTTTATTGGAAATACTCAGGTTCTGGCACAGTGATGCTCCTGCAGACCTGAAATTAAAAGGGTTGCTACAGTATACAACCATCATTAATACAGAAATGACAGGCAGGTGATATCCAATTTGGATCAAAGCAAATATTTTTTCCCTATAAAACTTTATACGATTGTTGTAGTAATGCCACTACATAAATGGCACTAGATAAAATACAAGAGATATCAAGTGATATCAAATCTGAACTGCAAAGTTGTTACTTTTATTGCCTAGACACACACACAGCAGAGTCTATACAGCTTTTCAATGGATTGTACTATCTATATTCTGCATAACAATGTTACCTTGCAAAAGTAATGTATGCAAATGTTACATACAGATCTGTGGTTAAAAATCGGCTAGTTCTAGTCTGCACTGTTTTTACTCCTGAGCAGGATGCGTAATGTGAATTGCTTCAATATAAAAATCTCATAATGAACAGGAATTGTGCAGAGACTCTGAGGTTGTGGATTAAAGTATCAGATAAATATATAGTAATTTTTTTCTCTGATTACTAATATCTGGCTTTAAATCACAGCTGCAATTCCACAATGGCAAATGCAGTTAACGGGTTTAATGTCTTCAGTATTACAGTAAATGAAATGGCTGGACTACAGGAATGGATCTGGGTGCAAGTGCTGAATAGTGTTCTGTTTGTGTGTCCGTCTTCTGATAATGAATTTGATTTCACGTTTAGGTGAGAAACCGCACCAGTGTAGCATCTGCTGGCGCTCGTTTTCCCTGAAGGATTACCTAATAAAACACATGGTGACACATACAGGGGTGCGAGCCTATCAGTGCAGCATCTGCAACAAGCGCTTTACCCAGAAGAGCTCTCTCAACGTACACATGCGCCTGCACCGCGGAGAGAAGTCCTACGAGTGTTACGTTTGCAAGAAGAAGTTCTCCCACAAAACCCTGCTGGAAAGACACATGGCACTACACAGCACAGGTGGGAGCGGAATGACAGGGGTCCCTGGGGCAGGGCCGGGGACAGGCGCAGGGGCGGGGGCGGGGGCGGGAAGCCCCGTCTCCATTCCGGTGCCCATGGCGGTCTCCGAACCTGGTGCTGGAGCAGTGACCCTGTCCATGCCTTTGAGCGGAGGAGCCGGAGTCGGGGTCGTGGCGGGGGTCGGCCCGGCGGGCATGGGCGTGGCGGCGGAAGCTAGCTGCCAGGAGGGCACCACCTATGTGTGTTCCGTCTGCCCGGCCAAGTTTGACCAAATTGAGCACTTCAATGACCACATGCGAATGCATGTTTCAGACGGATAAGTACAAAGAAAAGAGGACTCTAAGAAAGGCACTAGATTTTTTTATTTTTTCCTTATTTTGGGGTATGAAGAGAAATGAGTATAGACACTGGCACATTGTGTTTCCCAGACAAAACTAAATTCTTTTTTGGTACTCTAAAAAAAAAAAAATAAACAAAGGATGGTGGCCTTAAGGCTTATGTAGTTCAGCGCTGGTCCACTGGCTGGGCCCCTTACTACAGGCCTCCAAATGTATCCTTTCCTCCAATAGTCATTTATGTGTTGAACACCACCAAAAGGCCTACTATCTCTAAAAAAAACAATATACACAAATTTATATACACAAGCACACACACGAAACACAGAAATACCCATAAAGCATTGCAAGAGTAGACGTTTTCCTATACAGACCATTTTGGACACTCTGTGCGTCCAAACGTACTGTGGTAATGTGGCTTCCTTCAAAAGAATTTTTAAGTACCTGGCTTGTACTTTGATTAATTTTAAAAATATCGATGGTCACAAATTTGCCTTTTGTATAGAATAAGAAAAGGGGAGTTATCCGTATGACACTGGGTTATTTATTACGATGCTATTAAGGGTTCACATTGCAGCTATTGTTAGATACAAGTCAATTTTCGTAATTGTACAATGTAACTTCCTGAAAGTGGTAAAAGAGTGATCGTTCACTTTTTTGATGCATTTTGATGGTTCTGGGAAAGTTTACGAGATAGCAATTTGTTTATATAACAGTATTTGAGCATTTTTTTTGTTTTGCTTACACTGCCACTAATACCTTAGAAGACTGTTAAGGCTAATTATTGACCTCTTCCAGTTAGAAAATGTGAGCTTAGAAGAGTAGAAAGTTTTAAAATAGAGGTTTTTTTTGTTTTGTTTTTTTAATCATTTTTATATTTTTGTTTAAGGACATTAAGTTTGCAGTTTGGGCAGCATTATACTTGTATATGCCGCCAATTATTGTCTTCATTTTAATTGCTGCTCCTTTATTGCATTAATTAACTTGCTTCAGACTGTTATCAGCTGCTGTTTCCATGTTTGTTTTTTTTTTTAAATCATGGTTTTCAGATCCACTTAAAGGTTTTTACCAAGAATGAAGATCACAGCAGTAAGTCTGGGTTAGATCAAGAATTATCATGTTCATTTTAATTTCCCACAGCTATGTCTCTGAAAACCTCCTGCTTTTTCCTCTTAGCAACTGCATGACTGATGACTAGGCAGTTCAAAGTAAATGCACTACTTCTGATACACTAGCACCACCTGGTGGATGAAAGGGGAGTCTTTTTCTTAGCGGTAAATAAACTCAAGGATACAGAAGGAAGGCCTTTTTATTCCAGTGTTTCATATTATTATTATTATTATTATTTATTATTATTATTATTGCTGTTGTTGATGTTATTGTTATCGGTGTTGTTTTGTGATGAATAATTATAATAGCAATGATGATAATAATAATAGTAATATTAGTAGTATTATATAATTTGCTTTTCAGAATAAACCGTGAAGATGGATATCACAATTACATAATAAGTACATTCCCATTTTTGGAAGTTCACACAGAAATACAAAGGCGGACGATGACGTTTCGAATTTAATGGGTTATTTACGTGTCGCTCAATCAGTCGGATACTTTGTTGCTTGTTGTATTCCATCAAGGCAATGAAATGGTTAAAACCTACAGATTTTGCTCATTATTTGAGTAATGGATATAGGTCGGATAATCTAGAAAAAAAAATCATCACAGGCTGCAATCGCTGTGACTCTTCCTATTAGGAAATTTGCTAAATCCTTGACGAAAACAGTGCAACTTTGCACATATCCTGCAGATGCCTGTGCTTAATATTGTTTAGTTTAATAATGGAATTCTGGTGTTTTATTAATTTTTAAATTAAATATTTTTCTTTAAAGCTTGAGAGAAGGACTGCATTGTTTTCTTGCATATATGTTGCACTGCTTAAACCAATAAGTGCACTACTGTTACCAGAGTTGTTATAGTTTTAGAGAAAAATAATATTTTTTTTAATTAATGTTTTTAAGATTTAGAATTCATTTTGTGTTAGAATAGCTTTGTTCTTTTTATATAAAGTAAATGTTTCTTAGCTTTTGTTATTTCTTGCTATGTATGTACTCACTTGTGCGGTATTTGTACGAGCATTTTCCTTTGAATCTGAACCATTTTGTGATTTGTAGGATTTTTCTTCTCATTTCTTCCTGTTCTTTTCAGTTAACTCCCCAATAACAGCAATTATTGTCACGCATTAGGTAGAGCAGTTCTGTTTTTAATAGCATTCATACCAAACTCTGTAAAGCACACAAAAACAACAAAAAAAATCTAGTTAGAAATCATACTCACTGTTTTTCTGCACGTGCGGCTGTACCTGATGCTATGTAGTTTACGATCCGTTTTTTGTACAGCATTTCACATTCGCTCTGGAAAATGTGTACGCTTCTGTGTGTGTGACTGTGTGTGTGTGTGTGTGTGTGTGTGTGTGTTTGTGTGAGAGAGAGAGAACGTGATGTATTTGTCCTGGTCCTGGTGTGATTTCTGAAAAGTGGGGCTTCCTTTGCAATATACAGTGCAGGTACTGATGAGAGATAGCTGTCTTAGATATATCACTGTTCTCAGCATCACTGATTATGTGCCGTGTCTTGTCATGCACAGCTTTGAACTCCTCCGTGAAAACTTTAAATAGGCCTTTTGTTAACCCTGCCCTTTCGTTGAACGAAAATAAATATTTTCCATGTTAATTCCTGTTTTAGTTTTGCTGAATTTTAACTGGATAGAGAAAGTAGCATTGAGAAAGACCTTATTGCACTAAATACGTTTAAATATATCCAGCTATTTAAAATGGAAAATTGAGCATGTCTAGTAACTTGTTTATTAATATACCAAATTCACACTCTGTGGTGGCTTCATCTAGTAATGTGACACACATTTCTGTGTGTCGTTTTCCATTTTAGAAGGTGTATCTATGTAATGTAAAAAAAATAACAAAAACAAAAAACTGACCACAACTGTAACTTTCGTAAGCTAATGTGTGTGGGAATTCTTACAGTCCATGAACTGTGACTGCCTTCAGTACAGTTGCCAGAGATACATTTAAAGTTTCCATTATGGATATTTTACTGTGTCATTATCTGATTATTCTGATTTTTAAAGTTGATTATAACAAATTTTGCCAAGAATTTTGAGAATATTTTGAAAGGCCATGCCAGTGGCACTGCATTTTAGGACAAAACCATGAAATTTATAGTTATTGGAGTTAAATTCATACGTTATGCAATGCTTACAGCACTTAATTTACTTTATATTTCTGAGCAGTAATACATGGTGCCTGTGTTGACCCAGCCTTACATGGTCCTTAAATTTAAGTAAGCATTCACAACAAAGTGAATTATGGGAAAAAAAAACCCATAAATTTAAACTATATAACAAGAGGAAAAAAGCTAAGTGGTGATGTATGTATCGCCATGTGAACGAGAAAAGTTAATTGATATGCAGATGCCTTATTATAAAACCATTGAAAATGAATAACTGGAAAGCATTAGTGAAATGAGCCTTAACTATAGACAAACAGCTTTCAAGCATAAAATATATGCAATCAGTATTTCCTTTTTGTAAAAGAAAAATTCCTTGACACTTGAAACTTGAGGCACTACCACAAAGATCAGAAAATTGTTACTGCCGATGGTGGTGTGCAGATCAAAACCCAGAAGTATATCTATTATATATATATATATATCTATTATATCTATTATATATATATATGCGATATATCTCATCAGCTTTTTTTCCTTCAAAAATCCCACAAACATTTTATTTATTGTTAATAAAAGGAGACACTTAAGTAACGTGAGTAAACTTTTTCTTTTTCTTTTTCTTTTTAAAAAAACTTTTGCTATTTAAAGAAATACCTTGTTTCTATTTTCACATAATTATCAACAGTAATACAGCCTAAAAAAAGTGGATGCTATGAAATTTGTTCATCCTATAAAATAGTCATAGGGCTCTCACCTTGTCTTAAAAACAAAAACACTTAAAATCTATGGTTTCTTCAACATTTTTCTTATGTAAATCTGCTTAGGTCTCTCATAGTGTTAGAAACTCATTGTTCATTCATTGAAGTCGATATACTGCCAAATTGAAGCGTAATGGTGTCTTATCTGTAGGCTGTTTTTTTCCCCACGGACAGGAAACGCGTCTCTCACCTGTTTGTTTATTAATAATAAACCCTCTCATTAGGATAACGGACAGCAAGCTCACTCACAGCCTGATTATGCTGCTTTAGCGATGGTTAGAGATCATTGACATTGATGTGATAATTGTTTGTTACATATTCTACCGCATGTTACTGTGTTACATGTGTGGCCTGAGCTTTTAAAACTTGAAGATAAAAAAAAATCTCTCTCCATTTTCCACAGACCCGAATACTCTACATAAATATTTATTAATAGGCGTAGCCTCTTTCAGGTACTTTTTTCAGCCTTGAGTGAAACTTAAAACTGAAATCAATAACTTAACACAATAATTGCTGGATGAATAGAATGGATTAGCGCGTCCTGCTGTAAGTGAAATGGCTGCATTTAGCGCATGTGTGAGTTACATTTAGAGGTACCTATTTGACCTGAGGTCAGAAAGCATCGGAGCGATTGATATTATCTCATCAGGTCAATATTTGAATGAAACGAACTGATGCTCAATTTTGACATTATTGTTATAAGTAAGCGAAGTGCTACGGAACAGCTATACATACTCCAAATGTACAATGTAGACCTTAAATATTTTAACTTGTGTTTTTAATTTAAACAAATGTCCACTGATACAAATAGGTTTTCAATCATTTCTTTCTGTGTTGTTTCGTCATACATTTACAGAACACATTCATATAAATAATTTTGCAAAAAATATGTTCTCTGTTTTAACCAAAACATTATTTGGTCTTGCATGTTGTATTTACATAAGATAGACAAACATTGTATATATTTGCTTAATACTTTTTCTGCAGTGAATTTGAATTATATTTGTCTATTATTTGTTTAGCTGTAGTTTTCTTCTATATTGTTTTTCTTTGCATTTATGAAATTGCAGTAACTAGATTTTTGAATACAGTATTTAGTGGGTAAAGGACAATAAGCCATTAATGTCTACATGGGCAAACTTTCAGATATGGGAGTTTATTCTGTAGGAAATTGGACAAAACTGAAAGTTAACGTTTTGCACTGAATGCAAAGAAAATTGTTACTGTGAGAAGTTTAAATTGAGGACAATATGAAAAAAAATTTATGCGTTTAATTTCTGCATGATGAAATCATTTTGTATATCCTGATTTCACAGCGCTATAGAAATATCCCCCGATTTGGAATTATGGTATAATAATAGTAATAATAATAATAATAATAATAATAATAATAATAATAGTTGATTTAACTGCACTAAAAGTCACATTTTAGTACTGAGGTGAGCAGATCTTCCTATTGTAAAACATGAAATTTAACATGGATTGTCTTTTGGGATACCTGTTAGAAGCTGACATACCCATACAAGTAACTGTTAACGGTGAGATTGATTGATTGATTATTTTAGTTTTTCTGTTTGTGTGTGGCTGATGTTTTTTCTGCGTGATTTTATCTGCTTCTTATTTGATTTGTATTAAATGACTATGGTAAATATCTACAATTCTCAATATAGCATTATGTACCAGTTGAATTAATGGACACCATTACTATTTACTTCAGTAGTACCACTTCACAAGCCAATAAACTCATATTTTGTATTTACACAAGTCTTTTACTATGGAACACTTTTTACAGGCACTAAACTTTTTATCCATCAACATATCTTACAGATTATAAGGATGGCTTAAGATGTAATACTTTCTTGCAAGCTTTTATAAACTAGTGTTAAAGTATATTGGTAGTCTATGTATCAAGTGCCTATTTGTATAGAAAGTCATTTTCCTTAGTAGATGTTCAAAATATCACAATTTACCATTCAGCATATAATTGTAACATGTATTTTAATGTACAGTATACATTTAGAAAATGTTGGTAAGTTTTTTTTTTTTTTCTTTCTTTTCTGAGAAATTAATACTTACAAGTCTATCTTGAAATAACCAGTCGTCATACTTCTAAATTATGAAGCAGCAATAAGAAACAAACTGGCATATGGATCTTTTTATTTAAACAAATGTGTATTTTAGTGGAATAAGCAGTGCATGTTTACGTTTGGATGGAAACAACATTGCAACATTTAAGTATTTTTATTTATATCCTGTTTGATATATTTACCATCGATGGCTGATTTTAGCTCTGTAATTTCCCTGACTTCTCACACGTCACATTTGTGAACATTGTGCAGTTAAGGTGCCATTTCTCTTTGCTCTTCCTTACAATAATAATATTTGATGGTGCAGAATAACCAAAGCAGGATCATTAACAAGATTTTTGTTGATCTTTCCTAATTAATATTTTTTATATTTGGTTATTGTTGAATCTAGCTGACAATAACAGTAGTGTAAATTTTAAAACTGTATACTTCCCTCAAATAATTATTTATTTAAAATATAACATTTTAGTTGTTTTTTTTTAAATCATGTTTTTGTGACATCATGTATCTTTAAGAAAATCATCTGTCCCTTTAAAACTGTGCTTTTGCCCTTAATATTAATAATAATAATTACTAATAAACAGGTATACAGTTATTTTCAGAAATTTTTAAGTATATATTAATTCCAAAAGTAACTACAATCATAATTGTTACAGAAGAGAAACAGCAAAAGAGGTCTAACTGAAGAGAGGGTTAAGTCATAGTCATGATCAATAGTCCATTTATTTCAGTGCTTCGTGGGAAAAAAAAAATACTAATTTTATTGTATCCCAGAATCACAACATTTATGTTAGTATAACTAACTTGAAACATGCATAACTTTACTGCCCGGAAGTAATTTCTCATAAATTGCTTAAATATGCTTAAATATACACACACACGAAAATCCTGCACATATTTCAGCTTAAACCCTGAGCTAGACCAACGGAAGCATGACGGTACGCTCCTCCTATGGGTCTTTTGGCATCATCAGTTATCACTGAAACAGTTTTCATAATACATAAGGCATCCCATGAAGCCATTAAAAGTTGCAACATTTTTAGAGATTCATAGTAGCTTTTCCCTAATGAATAAATCACACAGCTTCAGATTCAATTATTCAAAAAAAAAAACAATTCTGTACGGAAATGCAAATCATTTAATCTGATTTTACCTACAGTGAATTAAAATATTAATATTATAATATGAGCAGTTTCAAAATGCTATATTAAAAAAATGAACAAGTACAAGGTAACGACAACAATGTAACTGAAAGTCATTGTTTTGGGGAGAAACATTATAGATTTTATCGATACAAAGTGTAATGTATTCTAACCTTCTCTATGTGTGATTTAGAATCGATTGATTTAGGTCCTGTGTATGATTTTTGATTCATCAGATCAAATATATAAACAGATAGTCTGTGCAAAGGCAATTGATTACATTTATTTAATATGACATATGATATACTTCTGTATTACTTCCAGAACTAGGGAAAAAAAATTTAAGATTTACATATTGTGTGCAAGCAATCAAATTGTGATAACAGTTGAGACTAAAAAGGTTTAATAACAGCAATCACACTTTTGAAACATCTGCACTTAATTAAGCAAATTTCACTAATAGTGAGTAGGACCAGTGTTTGACAATTTCTACTTTGTACTTTTTTATTCAATGCAGCATTTGGGCCTAAGTGTTACATCATTTTTTTTAATTTCCAGAAAAGAACAGTATTTGAAAAAAATGACACCATATCTCCCCCCCCCCCAACCACACAGAGTAAAACTGCTTTGATATGAATTTATAAAGTCATATCTCATGATAAGATGTTTTCCTATTTGGTGCAGAATATACAGTATACAACTGAAACATATATTTATAAAAAAAAACATGGATTTTGGGTGCAGTTCAGTTTGATCAGTTTTCTGTAGAATATAGTTTGTTGTAATAATATGTTAAGCAATTTGAGTGAACTCCAGCATAGTCCAACTGAAAAGAATGAATATATGAATGTTGATTGAAGTTCCATGTGGAATCCAAATAAATGTTTATAT
>JAODLD010000044.1:7222481-7239106 GCA_026781065.1 Mormyrops boulengeri | reverse complement strand
AAGTCTGGGTTTCCCTGCTTAGACTGCTGCCCCCGCGACCCGACCTCGGATTAAGCGGGAGATAATGGATGGATGGAGAACAGTTCCATAGTTTTGGTTCTGTAAATTTGAACCCAACTCCCCATCACTGCTATTTGTGAATGAATCAAACGGCAAGGATGAGAATGATCATGACTGGCTTGGAGAGTGCATGCAGAGCCGATGGAAATAAGTGGCAGACCGCCACTCGGTGATTTTATTTTATTTATTTATTTTTTGAAACCGTTACTAGTTTAATGTTGAAAAGGAACCATCAATAATATTGCAAAGCTTGCCAAGTTAATTTTCTATGACAGTAAAAATGTTTTAGTTTGTTTATGGTCTCAACTCAGCTGACTCTCTCAATCCCTGCGATGTTACAACCACGTAATTTGTGATGTCGATATTAACATTGCTAACCATGCTGGCCTAGTGTTTAAGACCATGGTGGAACAGTGGCTAACGCTGTCGCCTTTGCATGTATAAATATTATATTTTATAATTGTGTACAGGATGCAGGTATGCAGTTTTTATTATACATAGTTGTTTTTAAAAATAGGTAAACGGTTCTTATCTCACAGTACGGATTGCGTCATGTTTAGTCTTTGAGGTGTTCGAAATGTTCTACGTCAACGTTGATACATTCCTCTATACCTTCTTTACTTTGTAAAATAAAAATTGTATACCTACTTTTGGCCTAGTCTGTATTTTATATCAATAAAATATCTCATATATGGCTTATTTTTTTAAGGTGTACTTGCATATCATACATATGTTTTACTTCTCAGATTGCGGTACGAAGGCTATTTCGGAGGGGTGACAGCCATGACTAAGGAGCAATTTCATAATGTGAATGGGTTTTCAAACAAGTACTGGGGATGGGGTGGAGAGGATGACGATCTTCGTATTCGGTGAGACTAAATTCTTGTATACTTCACATGTATTGTTTAATAATGTATTATGTATGTGATGGCATTAATCATTCATGCAATCATTCATCATCTTTACATGGTTTAAAAGGTTCTTTTTCATGTGTGGCAAAGCCCTGATGCAAATTGTTTTTTTTAATGTAAGGTTTTATAGTTTTGCAGTTTGTAAGTGTTTTGTCCAATTAGGGTGGGGATCCAGAATATGAAGGTTGTGCGGCCACCTCTAGCAGTGGCTCGTTACACTATGATCTTTCACAAAAGAGACAGTGGAAATGCAGTGAATCGTAATCGGTAAGTATTGGTGGCAAATGCAAACATCTGGAAAATTTAATATGTTCAGTTTAATATGTGCAGTAAAAAGAATATTTAGTTTGTTCTACCTGAGAAGTTTACAAATACACTGCCTGGTCAAGAAAGTCATGCACTTTAATATTGGATAGTCTTTATCTTTGATTATGGCGCACGTTCATTATGGCATTGCTTCATAGTGCTTATGTCACGTCTCAGAATTTATTTTCACCCAGATTTACATTAAGTTTGATCTTGTGTTGATGATGGGAGAGTACTGTCTTCTGTAGCACATCCCAAAGACTTTCAGTGGGGTTAAGTTCATGACTCTGCTCACGATTCGAGCCCGATGAATCTCGGCATTGTTGTCGAGAATAGGGTAAATCTGGACTCATCAGACCACATGACCTTTTTCCATTGCTCCAGAATCCGATCTTTAGGCACCCAAGCAAATTGAAGCCATTACTTTTTCCAATTATCCTCACTAACAAGCGGTTTGCTTGTGGCCTCACAGCTGGTTAGTCCCAGTTGTGTAAGGTCTCATCGCATCGTGCGTGGAAATGCTCATAATTTCACTATCAAACATAGCTGTAATTTCTATTGTCGAATTTGAACGAATGGTCGATCACTCAGTCATTCAAGTTTTTTTTTTTTTTTTTTAATCTGACCACATTTCTTTCACAAAGTTAACGATTCACCACAATCCTTCCAGCTGTTAATAATGCATTGGACAGTTCTTAACGCAATTCCAATACTTTCAACAGTCTCTCTAGTTGTTTTCTCTGCTTGATGCAGGCAGAAAATTTAAAAGCAGTAATGTCATACCTGTGACCTCGGGATGCGTCTTCGCAAATGGTAACCTAGGAAATGAGAAGCTACATAATGAGTTACTCACGAGCCGTTACTCACACAATCCACAAAGGGCTACAAATGGCAATTGTACTTGTAGACTCCATAAAATGAGTAAAGTACCCAGTTAGCTTCTATTACAGGTATAATTACGGAAGCTACAATTTTTGCATTTTCAGGAATAGATCGTCATTTTCTAAGTATACAGCACTGGGCAAAAGTCTTGGGCTGCCAAAGAAAATGTATCCTATTTCTTTTGGTGTAAAACAATGACACAGAGGCTTGTAAAAATGAAGCAAGTGAGATTTGATGAAGTAGTCTGTCTAGGTGTATATATATTTGTTATTTATTATTTACATTCTTATCTAACATATTTGCTAGTTTCATATAGAAGCTACCTTCATTTTGAGTGTCAATTTTGGAGCCTTTGATAGCAAAATAATAAAATAATTTTTCTATAATAGTACGGTCATCTAACTTTATAAAATGATTTTGTTTAACTGTAGTTGAAGGGCATGCCAGCAATCTGCTAAATAAACAGACCACTGCTTAAATAAATGATGGTGTCTGTATTTTTTATATATATATATATATATATATATATATATGTGCTTCTGTTGCAAACTGTTGTAGTTAAATAACTCGAGGCAAATTTTTTTTCCCCCCTATTTCTCCATTTTCAGGATGCATTTATTGGAACGGACTCGCAAAATCTGGAAAAACGATGGACTAAATTCTTGCTTGTACAAAATACTGTCTGTTGAAAGGACCAAAGCCTATATTAATGTTACAGTCGACATTTCTGAAACAAGGGGCCGGTAATGAGAAGAATGCCAGAGAATGGTTTCCGTTACACACTTGGCGTGCGATGAATGACACCAGTGAACATACCAGATGCCCGTGGCAGCAAAACGGAAAGTGGGACACTACTGAATGTCTAAGAAGTAGATGGAAAATACTCGTAATTAATTCATACAATTCAAATGAATTAACTTTTCATATTTATGACCATTACAGATCATACCTGTATGCAGTAGTTTCCCTTAGACTTTGTGTTGATTGTCAAATGCTAATACTGTAGGATGTTACATTTAGGAGGAGTGATTGTACCTTTTGGTCTGTCTCATCCCCTGTATTTATTTAATTTCTGTGCATAAGTATCATTTACTTGAATTTTTTGTAGAAAAACAAAAGTTACTAAAATATATCAGCTGTCGTGATTTAACATGTATAATGACAGGGTAGTTGACATTTGTACAGACTAAAATTCCTCAAATTGTTTTCAAGCTAATTGTGAATTTTTGTTTTATGTATTTTGCCATTATTTAGATCCAGTCACTGAATACTACATCCATAATAAGTATTGGCTGCTCATCCCAAAAATATTAAAATATTATCCTGAGCTGCTTGGATGGCAAAAAATAATCCTCAATCATTCCACCTGTCTTACTCTGCAATGTTTCTATTTTAAACAATGTCCCCACAACCAATGAGTGATTTTTTTTTTTATATATATATATATATATAAATAAATCTTAAACATGCACTGTTGTTTAGTGTTTGTGCCGCAGTGCCTTTGTTAGCCTAGTGACAGATCAATCTGAATCCCTGGTATAAAGTCGATTTAAATTTTAATAATATGGTCATCACAGCTGATAACCACTCGGGTCTTTGGCTACTACTAGTTAATTTTAAAACCTTTTAAGTGCTATCCGCAGCTCAGCCATTTCCAAAAAGTCTGTACCTTCAAAACTAATTAACGGTGAACTGTAGGGATGTAACGATACATTCAACTCACGATACGGTTCACGATGCGATTTTCCCATGATTTTTTAACAGAATGAGCTGCAGACAAATTTATTCAAAAATGTTCCTTTATTTGTCTTTCTCAACTGTGCAAAACATGTCCTCTTCTTAACAGTGCAACGGAATTTGAATAAAATTCTGTAAAAAAAAAAAAAAAAGTCCCAAATCAAAATAAATTAAAAAAATCTTCAAATAAATAGACGGTAACGCTTTACATTAACTGCACCTTCATAATGCTTTTATATTGCATTCATAAAACGTTCAGTACATCTTCATAATGTATTCATTAAGTATTCAGAAATCATTCATAAACATCATGCATGTATACCTTTACATCCTAACATCCCTAAACAGCTGTAATATACATTAATAACAAACATTATATAATAACAGACATTATAATTGTATAATGATGTAATGTTTGTTATCAATGTATATTAAAGCTGTTAAGGGATGTCAGGATGTTAAAGTGTACTTGCATGCTGCTAATGAATGTTCTATGAATGCATTACGAAGGTGCACTGAATGTTCTGTAAGTGCATATTTAATGCATTATGAAGGTGCACTTAATATAAAGCGTTATCAAATAAACTAAGGCTTGCATGTGAAGCTTTTTAGCGTGGTTTGCCCTTTTAATAATCTTCGCTCTGGCGGTGGTGAATTGAGCTCACTGTGGTGCCGCTAGACATGCTGAAGCATGTCCGTTGTGCTATTTGTGTATGTTATCAGTCTTTTACAAAGTTTGCAGGCAGTATTTGTTTGTTTGTGCTTTTCTCGCCGTTTTCGTTTGTGATTACCGCACTGACATTGTGAAATCAAATGTAATATTACACCAGTTTTTCTATTAAGTAAAGTACCGTTAAGTACTCCTAAAGTAGCGATTCATGTTCCAAATCAGCCAGTTTAAATTGTCATACATTTACATCGATTTTTAACCGATTTGCGATTCACCGTTACATGCCTAGTCAACTGGCAAACGTACGGCAACTTCAGTTTTAATAACGAGATATTCAGTGTAATGTATCGTCACTCATCCCTCTGTCTTGCATAACTTTTTGTCCAGTACAAGCTTTTGCAAGCTTGGGGTCTGTTCCAGAAAAAATAGGGCACAACCTACGACCATGAAGGTGATAAATACTATACCAAATACTATACCTCCAAGCCTCAACGATGCAATAATTAAACAACTAAATGCATAAATGCAGAAGTTAGAAACTCCTTTGAACCTTTAGATTGTTTCTTCATGCAGTTTCTTCACTACAGAGAAAGCGAAGGGCTATTGAGCCAGACTTCACAAAATCATCCCAAACCTCAACAATGTTACACATTTTTGAAACATACCAGTGTTTTTTTGTGAATATAACACATAATATCCCCTCTATATGCAATATTTGCAGGGCAGAAATACAAACTAGGTTGCTGTACACTACCCATATTTTCAGGTATCTGTATGCCCTCTGTGTCAATCATTAACACACACCAGGCCTCACTGGGCTCATTGTTCACTGCATAGAGTAACAACAGTGGAATCTTTTTATAAATCCTGCTAGATTAAGTAACCAGGCTCTCAGGTAAACTGATGCCTTGCTGGAAGTACATTGAGTAACGTCAAACACTTAGTGCAGCCAAAACACGGTACCAGTTTATTTCTTTCAAGAGGCAGCTCTTCAAGTGGGTTTATTATTCATATTGCAGTGCTATACCCCTAGGAATCATATCAACATGCCGCCTTCTAATAGTAATATACATTTCAGATAGAGAAAATATCTTCTAGAGTTAACAAAAATGGAAGGGGAGGGGGTAATTTAACATTTAACTAGTATTTCACTCTTGAAACTAAAGTTGTCCCTCTATTATTTTAAGGTGGGTGTCTAATAGTACCTAGTGGGGCTGCGCAATGTAATGGATGCTGAATTTTTTCCATTAACTAGTGAGAGTTAAAGACCCTCCATCTTCCAATCGCTTATCTAGTAAAGGGCCACAAGTAGCCTGGAGTTCAGTCAATTTAAATATGTAAATATGACAAAATGCATGGCATTTGCAATGCAATTAAGATGTGTAAATTTGACTTGATGCATGTTGGAGAAAACCCAAGTTCCTGGAGGACTGCATGACATGCGGAGACCATGCAAACTCCACTCACAGATGCAGCATCCCAACCTCCAGACGTGAGAGAACAGTACAGGACATTTCAAGCTGTAGAGGAAGTCTTGCTATAAGACTTACCAATGTCTGACTTTCCTGTTGAGCTACTTGATTCAGAAATGATGTCAGGACTTAGCACGTCTGTAGAAGATCAGGCAAAGGGCAGGCGAGGATCATGGGGCCTGGATTCACTCTCAAAACAATTGTGTATGTAGTAGGAGCAAATTGCCATTTCATTAACAGTCAAAATGTTGTACACTTTTATTTCATTACAGGTTAAATTGTTTTTCTTCCATCGTCAGCCCACTTAGGGTCATTGGGGGACCGAGAGCCTGTCCGAAGGCTGGAGTATAACCAGCCTGTCAGAGAGCACATATACACATGGGGAGTGATTTAGAGACGCTATTAAATCTGACTGAATCGTTAGATGGCAGGAAAGCCGCACAGCACAGGAAGAAAATATCAACTCACACACCCACAGCAGAGGCTGGAACTCACAGGCCTGAAGACGTGAAGGGCTACCCCCCACTGTGCAGCTCCCAAACGCGATTCCATCGAGGTTTCATTGGGGGTCCGGCTTTGTTAGAAACTGGAAGTCTGTCTGCTTCATGGTCCCTCCTGTAGCTCCAGTCCAGGCCATTCTTGCAGTTTCACAGTGGTGTGCTTGTTGGTTGATAAGAAGGTCATTTCTTCAACTTACATTAGGATCAAGTGTCATCCAGTGACTTTACATTCTCGCTTTAGACAAAAACATTTGTTAAATAAATTAGATCGCCATCTTGTGGCAGGGCAAACCCATAAACAGCTGCTGCAATTATTAGTATAACATAAACACAAATAATGACTTATGCTGTATGATTTTCATATTACCATCTAATGGTAATAGTAATTTTTCTAATGGTAAAATCCACTTTTTATTGCCGTCAGTCTTATACACAGTATATTCATGAACATCTCACTACTAACCACTTTACCCTGTCTGCTTGTGCGTGTCTCACTGGTATCAGATCTCGGTGTGCATTGTATGTTTCATGTCCACTATATTCATATTCAGATTCTGACTCCTTGTACAGAAAGCACAGGCATGTCATTCGATGACTAAAGCTGCTTCTCATTCAACCCTGAGAAAACTTGTTTCGTGTGGCTTAAGCTAATACCAAATTACTTACTTTAAAGGCAATTTACGGACTCCACTTATATTGTACATATTGTAATAGCTAAATATACTGGAACCTACCATTATCTTTCTAACACTATGGATTAAATAAACTGAAACTAAAAAGAAATACTAAAAAGTACTATTATGTAACGTTATGTCAGTATGAAGGCGGCTACTTCATTTCACGGAATTTGTGTAACCCACTTGCACCATGACAAGTAAAAATCCTTGATCCTATAGTTGCATTTTGTGTTAATTTTACGTTAAACAGGAGAAAGACATTAATTACTTCATTCATTACTTGAAAATTTTACCAAAAATGTTACAAATAACCTAGCAGGTTTTAGCACTTTACAATACAAAACACATGATGTAAATGTATTAATTAAAATGATCTGAAATATCTCATTTCCATGACAATATATTCAATTTGAATTCAATTAAATATTATTTGTATAGCGCATTTTCACATTACATTGTCTCTAAGCGCTTTACAGCATCCCCGCCCAAAGCCCCCAGTGAGCAAGCCAGAGGCCACAGTGGAAAGGAAAAACTCCCTAGAAGGAAAAAATGTTGGGAGGAACCAGACTCAAAGGGGGAGCCCATCCTCCAGGGGACGGCAGAGGAAGCCCTAACCCTAACCAGACCCAAAGGGGGAGCCCATCCTCCAGGGGGCGGCAGAGGAAGCCCGAACCCTAACCAGACCCAAAAGGGGAGCCCATCCTCCAGGGGGCAGCAGAGGAAGCCCTAACCCTAACCAGACCCAAATTAGGGAGCCCATCATCCAGGGGCTGGCAGAGGAAGTCAAATGAACAAGATGGCAAAATTTTATTTTACACTGTCCAAATTTAAAGATTTGAGTCTCAAAGTGGGGGTCAGGCAGGTGCTGGTGCTGCTTCTGAAGGCAGGATGAACAGTGGTACAGCAGCAGGGCATCCAGGAGAGACGTCACAGGCAGAAGGCCGAGCAGGCTGGAAAGACAGGTAGTGGGGGCGTCACAGGCAGAAGGCCGAGCAGGCTGGAAAGACAGGTAGTGGGGGCGTCACAGGGACAAGGGCAGCTTTTAGAACATATCCAAGCCAAAGATACAAGTTTAACAAGGTACTGCTAATCAGTGGCGCAATCGTCTTGGGGAGTTTCATAGGCATTGGTTCGCCAAGGCTAGTAGAGGATTTAGAGAAGGAAATTGCTAAAAAAAATTCTTACTGTTTTACATGAAAGAAGGATTCAAAGGTGTCATTATCACCACATAGCTGTATGTAGGTAAAGACATGCTCTAGATGGTCTGTCTAATCTTATTTTGCCATTAAAATTGTCATAAAGTCATCATTTGAGTGATTTTATATATATATACACACATCAGATAATACTGCATACTATGCAGTATAGCGTTATGAGAACAATAGTTACAGGAATTATAGTATTTCCGGCTTCTAGTTTTCTAAATAAAAGTCTCAGTGTACCAGGGATTGACATAACTGGTACGCATTCACCTTTAAAAGCGATAGGCTAAGTGCAGCTATCGATTATGGTAACAGCGTGAATGCGTACGTATTTTACGTGCATTTACACCGATATGACAAGAAATTGTCGTTCATTTAACTTCTATACCGCAAATTAAGTACGAATTAACATATAAAGGCTAAAATGCACGAGAATTTCTTGTCATATCGGCGCAAATGCACATAAAATAGGTACGCATTCACGCTGTTACAACAGTCGATTTAAAAGCACGTATCGCTTTAATTAAAGGTGAATGTGTAGTTGCGTACCATTTATGTCAATCCCTGCTTATAACATACTGTACAGTCGCTATGTTGTACACTCAGTTCAGTATGGGATCTAAATGTTTATGGCATTAAGCCATGAATGAAATACACTGATGAAGATACACTGGCAAAACAGTCAAGACTGTTCTGAAACGATGGGTGAGCCATAGGATTATCTAGAGGGGGTGAACGTATTTGTAATGCATTTTAAGGATAATGACGATCGTATTGAAACTGGGTTATTTCCATTTTAAAAGCAACCGTATTTGACTCTTGAGGTTTTCTTTTAAGTCCACCGAAGTAAAGACAGGTTGGTCATCCCGTCGAAAATTACTCGCAACAAGTGAATTTCCATTAACCACATTTCTTCAGCTACAGTTTCCGTCTTCCTAATACGCCAGACTGAGTGCGGTTCACCAGTCACAAGTTATCTGTTAGCTATCCCGAAGGATTGTGGTGTAACGGTATTTCAAGGACAAGCTCCTGCCTCGTTGTTTCCTGCACCATTTTGCACGGGACATTTCCCCGCCCAGACTCTCCACAGCCCGTTTCGGCAGCGGGCAACGCGGAACCGCGAATGCCGGAAGTGACGTTTCCCCGGCGGATGTTTCGTATACAGTAGTTTCCCGCGGTTTGGAAGAATCAGCGAATCAATTGCTACTAGCAAAGAAATCACCAAACTAGCAGAGACCGACAGGCAGGTGATGGGTCTTGGGCCAAATAGGGATTTAAAACAATAATAACAAAAATAACGACAAGATCCGCTGCTTTACATGAATTCAGAACAGTGACGTTTACTTGTTTACACACCGGGTAGAGAAATATTTAGTGCCAAACTCGATATGCCACCTAAAAAACGTTGCAACGGCATCCAGCTTAATAAGGAAATAAAGCAAACCAACAACAGAAGGGTGTCTCCAGTCAAGCAGGAGAACCTGGAGTTAAGGGAAGATGGGTAAGTCATGTTTAAGCATCTGTTCGTAATGTAAAGCAAACGGTTAACTTTATTAGCAAGAAATGTTGGCAGTCGAGGAACTAATTCAGAATTAGTGTCGAGTCCATGTACGATAGAAGGTTTATTAAAATACAACAAGCGTTTAAGTCCGACGCCACGTTATATTGACATTGTTAAAACCAGCTATGATATGTGATAAGCTGTAGTAAAAAATGGCGAGCTGCCTTTTGACCGCTTGGTGTATAAATAGGGAAATACTGTCTGTGCCCTTAATTTTGGAGCATCATTACCCACCAGCTGTGTAAGTGCCAGTTAGCAGTTTGTTCTCGTTCGCTTCCGCCTCAAATATCTCGGCGACGTTGACGCTCCGCAGTTGCTGCCGTAGGTAGTACGTTGATCCTGTTCTTATAAATGTGTCGTATTGCGCTGTGTGTCAGGTTTCTAACAAGGACGTACCAGACCTCGCAAGGAGTCCAACTGCATTTTCTGGGTACTTCTGGCTGACGTACCATGTTGAGGAGTTTAAAATGAGCCGCACATGGCCCTTTAAATTGGGGGAATTGTACAGTTGTTGCTTACAAAGGGGTTATCACCTCGTCACTATCAGCTTTTAACGCTGATTTCCAAGTGGAGCTATTGGTTTCTCTTTAAGAGAGTTAGGGGTTGAGGTTGCGAGGTTAGGTCTGGGCCTCGTTGTTTGCAAGCTTGCATTTACCAGTTTGGCTAGAATCGTTCTAGCCAGCACCAGACTAATGCCACATCTTGGTCTCGGTGACATTCCCGCCCAGTATCCAGTGACACCCGCAGAGAAACACTGATTTTAATTGTTTTCGCCTATTCATCCTGTTGCAGACACAAAGACAAGGATGCGGACTTTGTAACTCTGTGCAAGAAGCTGAAGGTGACCGACTCAGTGTGTGACCGTGCCTGGTCAGTATGGGAGATGATGCTGGCATCGATGGACGGCGTGCAGGTCAGCTGTTCTACCATAACGTTTGTAGGGTTTGCAGGTTAATTTGCTGTTTGAGATTTAAGAGCCTTTGTCACACACACAGTGTTACCAGTCCAACGTAGTGAAATGTACCCTGATTCTGTCCTGAGACTGCAATAAAGTGTAACAAATTGAGTTAAAGATGAAGATAGATATTTATAGATGCATACCTAACATAAACTCCATTGAACCTACCATTCTGCTCAGTTCTGCAATGCCTAAACTAACAGTAGGCTATTATATTTTGTATAGTCTTTAATAGTCATCTGTATTGGAAGGGAATTAGTTAATGTAAATGTTAAATGTAAAGACCCGAATGATTTGTTCATTGGTGTTTGGGATGCTTATGAATTGACATACGGCAGGAGACCAGCAAGCAGTACTGGGCGGCGTGTCTGTTTATTGCTGCCATGGATTTGGGGATCCAGACCTTCACCATCACGGATGTCCTAAAGGCTGCTGATCTCAAGTAAGTGATTCTCAGAAAAGGATCTGGAGTGAGTTTCCCGAAGCCGCCTTAACGCTACGTCGTTCTTAAGTTCTGTATTAAAAGATAGGACTTACGAATGACGTAGCGTTAAGAAGGCTTCGGGAAACTCACCCCTGGTTTATATTTGAAAAAAATCTTCAGGGGTGTGTGTGTGACTCTGTGCCAATTTAGTCCATCAAGCCAAGTCCCTAACCCTGTTTGCTCCAGGGACCGAGTAAGACTTTCTCAGTTCTAACCGACTTTGGATAAAAGCGTCTGCTAAAATAAATGTAAATATATGGAACGTTTCATTCATAATCTTTAGATAATGGAACAATAGATGGGCAACCTTATTTATATATGTTCAGGAATCGGCATATTTGCCTAGTTAGTTTGGCTTATTTCATTCACATATAGGTTGGTGAGTATATTAAGGTAGGTCTTGGTCCTTTACTTTCCAGGCAGAAGCAGTTGTTTGACCTGTTAAAGCTGATGGATATGAACATGGACACCATCAGCACCAAAGTGAATACAGCCATGAGTAGATTGGAGAAGAAATATGATGTGTTGCAGGCGCTTTTCCAGAGGTTTGAGAGGTAAGAGTGGGGCTGAATACTCTCTCAGCCTTGGGCTATTTTCTGTGTCTGATCTTAGCCTCAGTGCTTGAGTGTCATAGAAAAATAATAGGCAAGCCAGGTTTAAGTCCTTTGCTTCTCTGTTCTTGGCCAGAGGTACACAGACCCTTCAGGCAACCAAGCTGAAAGCAGACCTTCAGGTGCCAGTCCTGGGTTCCTTTTGTTTGGGATGTTGTTTATATTCTTTTTTCCTTTCTTGGTTGTTTATTCATCGGGAAGTTCTAGCTCTGCTTTCTATATCCCAGTAGATATATTGCTGTCTCTATTACCTTTTGATTAATTCCGGATCCTTCTGATTAGAGCATAAGAGACCTCAAGGATGAGTAAAATCTGGCCCAGAGACTTCTTAGATTTTTTTTTATCAAAAGCTAGTCTTAATCATCTTAGATAGTTTTAACTGTTTATAATATTATTTAGTTCTTTACGAAGTTTTTACATTTTGGATAATTCAGTGTGTTTCAATGTCCTTATCTTCTCGCCATGAATGTAACCCTAGTTGCTGGTATGGTGTGAAAAGTCTGCATAATGTAACAACCGTCAAGTTTGCGATAACACTGTTTACAAGTGTGTGTTTTTTCCCAAGACCTAACCAGCTGCTTAGTATGTGGGCTATACATTCTTTGATTAACATGCATATGTAGACTTCTAGCCAGACTCTCCTACTGTACAGCCGTTTTCTATCTCGTAAGGAGTCTCCTCTCTGTCCTTCCTAGGTTCATCCTGTGCTCATTAAAATACAAGCTAGCTTTGCTGAAGCCCTCAGATTTAACCAAGTAGAGATGCTGCTCCCTTTGAACCCATTCCTCATCTTCCAGGATTTTGCACCCCGTTCTCCTGGTTTCCCAAGATTCCTCCGCTGATCACAGGATGAACCTGCTGCCCTCATTGCTTATTCCACCAAACGTATAATGATATATTTGTAGCAAAAGCGTTGATATACATTTGCAGAGCTTGCGCTGGTTACATTAGGCTACTTCAAACAGATACAATTTATCCTTCCACAAGGTCTTAAACATTTTACTTGTTGTATTTCCGTAGATACTTTTAATCCAGCAGGATGCTAGTGATTATGGAGTATGGTATGGGAGAGTGTCTAATTTTTCTGATTCATCTGGCTCATTCACCAGGGAAGAACACTACTTTTGAGAAGCACAGTTAATTTAAATTATGTTAATCTCAATGCTTGTATGTTCTGCTTTGAGATTTTCAGTCAAAGCAAACTTGGAAGTAAAACTAGGGATGTTTTGTACAAATTCATATTCGATGGTAAATCGGTTATGTTTGCTTAGTGCAGCTGTAGTAGGTGCCCATTTATTTGAAATATTCTGGCCCACCACAGATTTAGGTGTCGAGTTGTTTTTGGAACGTTATGCATCTTACATGTCTCTCTGCCCTAAGAACTGCTGGTCGGTTTAGGGCTTGAGTCACCTTAGGGTTTAACCAGAGTTAGGAGCAGATCCTAGTTTAGGGGTGTCTTCTGGTGTTTCTGAACGAGGTGCCAGCAGGTGACACTTCGATCCATGGGAGGAGGTGAAATGGGTGCTTGCAAAGTGGCTCTGAAGTCGATAAGAGATGCAGGATGTGTAGAATCTGCTTCCTGCAATGAACCTGCCAGACACAGAACTGTAGCCACTGGGTTTTAATATAAATTTTATTTTTCATTTTATCCTTTTAGGACTTGTGGTAAGATCTTCGCTGACAACATCTCCAAGTAAGTCCAAAAGGAAAAGAAGACTGTACGTCCTTCCATACACAAGTTATTGTGACGAGTGTTATTGCATTAAGCAAATAGCAGTAATTCTAACACTCAGTGAGAGTTCTGTGTGTTTGTTAAACTTTAGCTGTCATTCTTTATTGTATGTGTCTTTTGAGTCGCATCAGTGCAACATTACTGGTGATTTCTCTATAGTAAATATGTATGATTCTGGGATGGCAGGGTAGTGCAGTGGTTTGCACTGTCGCCTCACACCTCTGGGACCAGGGTTCCGTGTGTGGAGTTTGCATGTTTTCCCTGTGTCATCGTGGGGTTTCCTATGGGTACTGGGGTATCCCCCCCACAGTCCAAAACATGCTGAGAGTTACCAAATTGCCCATAGGTAACCATGTATGACTGAGTGTGACTGTGCCCTGTGATAGGTTTGCGCCCCATCCTGGGTTGTTCCCTGCCTTGCACCTGTAGCCTCTGGGATAGGCTCCGGACCCCCCGTGACAGTTTTGGAAAATGGATGGATATATGATTATTAACAAGCTGCCCCACAAATTTAAATATGAATTTGGCCGAGTGATCACATCACATGGAACTTGTAGTTAAAGCTTACATTGAGTTGCGTTACCCTAGAGTTCCAAGTTGCACTGTTTCCTAGAATAAGATTTTTTTCCCCCTGCTTATTCACGGTAGCTACATTGACTTGGTAGTACCTTAAGTTTTTGTGTCTCTCCAGGGAAACGGATGGAATCGAAATCAAGGAGATTGTGCGCAGCTGCTGGCTGCTGTTTCTGCTGGCTGTAGGTGAGTCGGCGGTATGAAGTCACGGGCCACTTCTGCGTTAAATGTTACTATAAATGTGGGTTTTGAATGAAGTGCTCCCACTGTAACACTGCAGTAAACAGTCACTGCGAGTCGCTTTCAGCTCCATGGATCACTCGTTGCATACTCCACTGAGTAGATGTCCCGAAGCCGGGCCACATTCAGTGCTGTAGGGGGGGTGCTACGCTCGTTTGCTTTGGTCAACAACTGCAGGAACTAAAGCAGTGCTTTGAACATTTGTGGATGTGCTGTATGCCAAAGAAACTCATACTCATTTCTAATACACTTCCATAGAAACCGAAACTAAAAAGGTGATTATCAATTGGGGGGGGGGGGGTAGTTTTGATACTACTTAATCAATCCTGGATACCCATAAAGCAAATACAAATGTTATTATAATAAAATCTCTGCTCCATATGAACCGAATGCAGTGTTTTATATACTGAGATTAAGAAATTAATTGAAAGTCAAGGAAACCCTTTCAAACAGATTTATTAGAAACTTCTCAAACTGGTGTTACACACTTCAAGTCACGTGCATGCTTTAGGTCCGTGTTTCTCAGCCTGGTCCTCGGGGACTCCTATACAGATCAGGTTTTATTGTGAGCTGGGAGGGAGCAAAAACGTGGACCATCTTGTGGGTCCCCGAGGACCGGGCTGAGAAACACGGACGTAAAGCATGCACGCGACTTTAAGTGTGTAACACCAGTTGGGACCGTCTGGCAGAAACACTCCCTTACGTGGGCTGCCTGCTAATTCCCACCCCCAGGCACCTGAGACGTACAAAGCATTGGGCGGTTTTGGAAGCACGGTTTACAGCCCGATCATTGTACATGCAATCTAATCCCTTCATTTTCCCCTAAATTCAGTCTCCTCTAAATTTTGCCATGATAATAGTATTTCTCATTTATCATTCGCAGAATGTTTACACTGCTCTCCCCACCATACACGGCGTGTCCCAATGTCTTCACGCATACCTGTCGGCTCCGCTTCTGGGCAGGTTCTGATCTGCTGCTCTCTTTGGACGTATAGGATCAGTGCTACAGATGGAAGATGACCTGGTCATCTCCTTCCAGCTGCTTCTCTGTGTGCTGGCCTTCTACATTAAACGCTGTCCTGCGGCGATTCTTCAGCAACCCTACAGTAAGACATCCAGCTGTCTGCTTATTAAAACCGTTTGTTTCGGTCCCAATTACATATTTTAATGATACCCCAAAAGCTCATCGCAAATAGATTTTTATTCGTCGTCAGTGGTTTTTTTTTTTTTTTTTTAGGCATCTATCCAGTTTTAACCGTGGCTGATTTGCCTTTAAGATTCTCTTCTTGAATACGTTTTACCTCTTTTGCGCAGAGACTGCCGGTGGTGGGGCCACCCAGAGCCCCCCAACTCGAACGTCACGACGTAATCAGGGTAGAGCCAAGCCCCGACCTCCAGATGTCAATAATATCCTGATCGAGGTCCTTTGTAAAGAGAACGCCTGCAGCGCTGACGAGGTCAGAAAGCCGTCTTTTATTCTTATGATTGGCTGTGTTAACCCGGAATGTTCTGGGCCCTCTGTATTTCTGAACAAGTTAACAACAACAACAGAAACCTGACAATGAGACTCATTCTGTTTGTAGCTTTTTTATTATTATTATACAGTTTTGCCATAAAAGGTCAGTAAATCACTAAAATTCCTAAACCAAAAAATAAAGACTTTGACTTCTACCCAACACATCAAAAGCTGCAAACTCTGAAGATAATCAGTCTAAAGTTTTAAGCACTGTTTCAGTGTTTAACTAATGCAAATGCAATTAATTCAGATTCATTTGAAAAGGCCTTTTTAACCCTGAAGGTAGAAAACACACTTTCACTGCCTGGGGCATGGTCACACATTTCTTCAAATATCATAAACTTAATTCACGGTAAATAAATAATTTCTTATATATTTGTTTTGCCATTACACTCATCTTTATTTTAATGTAGATTGTAAATATGTCAGATTTTTGTTAAGTTTGTAATTTGACACCAAAGTATACACATTGCAAAATGCAGTTTGGAACAATTGCAGAAACATTATAAAAGTACATAGTAAGCAATGGTGGC
>JAODLD010000044.1:7190915-7217288 GCA_026781065.1 Mormyrops boulengeri | reverse complement strand
GTCAGTCCACTCCGTCCACTCCGTCAGTCCACTCCGTCAGTCAGTCCACTCCGTCCACTCCGTCAGTCCACTCCGTCCAGTCAGTCAGTCAGTCCACTCCGTCCAGTCAGTCAGTCCACTCCGTCCACTCCGTCAGTCAGTCACTCCGTCCACTCCGTCCAGTCAGTCACTCCGTCCACTCCGTCCACTCCGTCCAGTCAGTCAGTCACTCCGTCCACTCCGTCAGTCACTCCGTCCACTCCGTCAGTCAGTCAGTCAGTCAGTCAGTCACTCCGTCCACTCCCTAAATAAACAGTATCTCCTGCGGGAAAACTCTCTGAAGATGACCCTTTTTATAATTATATTTTAAAAAGCAAGTTATGGCAGTAATTGATTCTTTTCCACCATCTTCTGTTAAGTTCCGTCAATGTTACTTTGATTTTTACTATCATTATTGTAACTGTGTTTAATTACACCGAATGCATCATAAAAGGTGACGCACACATGCGCGGGGTGGAATGGTGGCGCGCGTGGACGTGAAGTTGGCGCGGTTGCTGCAGATTCTTGTATCTCGTTTGTTTCCTTAACGTTGGCACTCCGTCCCTCCGTAGGATTCTCCTCTGTTTGAACTCCTCCGTCGATCACAAGAAGAGTGTTTGGTTGAGCAGCCTGAGCCGTCAGCCACACTGAACCAACCTCTACAGCACAACCACACAGCCGCAGATCTGTAAGCACTGGCTGGTCGGCGTTACCCTGTGAAGTATTTACCTTTGGCGTGTCGTGTGTGGTGTTCCTTGCATGGACAAGTGGCTGAGTTTTTAGTGGATAATTTCAGTTTGTATGTGCAGGTTTCACTGGGGGGTCCATACAGTTTCCTTAGCCTGTTTTTTGCCATTGCGGGCAGTTTTTTGAAAGTACAAAGTGACTGTAGTAGTTTTGCTACGCAGAGTCTGATGTAAACCTCTGGTGCTGAACAGCAGGCTTCACTTCCGGCCAAACCTGCAGGTACTTGTCCCCAGTGAGGCCCAGCAGCCGCGTTGGTCCGCCAGATTTCCACGCCAGTCCGCCTCTGCCAGCATCCTGTCCGTCCGCCAGCCAGTCCAAGTCCATCTCTCTCTCACTCTTCTTCAGAAAAGGTTTCATCCTTTATTTTAACTTTTCTCACTATGGTATTACAAGGTTTTCGGTCACTTACTCAGTTCCCCGGCTGTTGCTATGCAGTATGGATGGATCACATATTGCAGGACTTTTCCCCTCATTCTCAAAGGGTTGTTATGGGGAATAACTCACCATGATCACCTAGGGCTGGGCGATATGGCCTACAAATGATATCACGATATTTCTACTAGCAGTTGTGGAACATATGATGGTGTAATTTTCCATTATACCTAACAGGTTCATGCCTTGATGGAATTTGTTTATAAATAGTGCATTATAACCATTAATTATGCAAGAAAACAATTGTCATGGCTGTACCTCCATATGATATTCGTATTGATGGTGATATAGATGTTCACAATCACGATACGATATTTTACCTCTTCGATTCCCATGCAGTTTACCGCTTGGCGTACTTGAGACTGAACACGCTCTGCTCGCGCTTGCTGAAGGACCAGGCTGATCTGGAGCCCGTCATGTGGACCCTGTTGCAGCATACTCTTCAGTACGAGTATGAACTGATGAAAGACCGACATCTCGACCAGGTGCCCCATACACACACACCCTTTCATGCCATATAAAATAGCTGCAGTTCGGAAGCTACGCACGCAAACTGCGGGCATAAATCGACTTCTGCCTAGATGAAACCCCCATGACGGTCCGTTCTTGTTTCGCAGTTGATGATGTCTGCTATGTATGCCATCTGCAAGGTCAAAAACATTGATTTGCGCTTCAAGACTATCGTCACTGCATACAAGAGCCTACCCAACACTAGCCAGGAGGTGAGTAGGGTATTTGCCGATCCCAGGGATGGGTAGCAAAATGTTGTGCTTGTGTTGAATCTCGTACCTGTTTCAATCACTACGTGAAATGTTAAGCAAAGTAAGTGAGAAGCCCTGCATGTTTGCGCTAAGCTGACAAGGTGTTACCACTGACATCTTGTGGAATTCTCCCTCATGCGGTGTACTTCTTAAGTTTGTCTGGCCAATGTTTATTTGCCGTCTCTGGACCTTGTCTGTTTTGCATTATGAGTATATTTGTCTGTCCGCAGTCGTCTCGTTGCTATTTGCACCAGAATTTCCCCCTGGGATCAATAAAATTAATCTTAATCTTAATTTCTGTGCAGACGTTCAAGCGAGTGTTGATTCGGGAAGGACAGTATGACTCCATCATCGTCTTCTACAACTTGGTGTTTATGCAGAAGCTGAAGACTAACATTTTACAGTATGCTTCTCCGCGGGTAAGATTTCTACATGGCTTGGTGTGCGTTTCTTAACCTTTATTGTAATTTTGGAAAATGTGCGTGTTTTTATACATGTGTATCATTTAAATGAGATTCTGTGGAGAAGTCCTTGAGTTATGAAGATGAAGCTCTTCCTTCTGCCAGAGAGCAGTAATACCAGGAGGTGCATCTTCACTACAAAACGATAAGATGTGTGTAGAGTGGCTTTAGTGCTATCTATGCATCAAGGCTGTTCTGCCGAGAGCCGCCCAGTTTTGGAGATATTGGCTGCGGAAATGTCAGGCTTCTCTCTAATATAATGGGACGGAATGGCATCTTTCTGTGGTGATTAGAGCGCCAGAAAAAGACATTTGAAAAATCCAACGGCAATCTCTCATCAGAAATCATGAGCCGGTTACGGAAGATAATCCAGACTTTGTAGTGAGCGGTTTAATGTAGGAACTATTTTCTTCTACCGAACTCCACACCCTGGTCGTATAATCTGCAGAAGATGCGAGCATGAGTACTCCAGCAATGTCTTCCGCGTAGTGATACAATTACAAAGTCTGTGAATTATCTTCAATAACCGTGTCATCTCATGAAACCGCTGGTCAGTCCTCCCAGAATACCCCCCCAATGACATTTGTATGCCATTAACCTGTCTGGTGACGAGGTGGAGAGCTTTCTCTCGTTTTTGTGTAAACATCTTCTTCGCATCCCTCTTGTAGCCGCCCACCCTGTCTCCGCTCCCCCAAATCCCTTGTAGCCCGTATAAGTACCCAAACTCGCCACTGCGAGTCCCCGGCAGCAACAACGTCTACATCTCTCCTTTGAAGAACAGAATGTCTCCCAGTGTCATGACCCCACGCAGCAAGTAAGTCGGATATATTCCTGCATCTTCAGGGCTGTCTCTCGGGCAGAATGAGGCTTGATATAAAGACATTACCATGGAAACATGAAAGCTAATACCTTATGTACCGACTACTGCCTTAGCGTTTTATTTAAATAGTTTTTTCTTTTAAAAGCTGTTCATAAGATGGAAAATCAAAAAGCCATCTTGTGAGATTAAGTGCAGCTTTCCCCCCCTTATGTTCCATAGAATCTTGGTATCTATTGGGGAATCGTTTGGGGTGAGTAATTAATTGTATCAACAAGTATTAATTTTTTTACCTTATTAGACCTTGGATAAGTTGCGGACGATTAACCTTTTTTGCTTCATCAGACCTCAGATAAGTTCCAGAAGATTAACCAAATGGTCAGCAGTAGTGACTGGTCTTTGAAGAGGAGTTTTGAGGATGGTTCCGCGCCCAAACATCTCAAGAGGCTAAAATTCGACACCGATGGCCTGGATGAGGCGGATGGGAGGTGGGTTGTCGGGCGAAATAGTAACGCACACAAGATACAGAGATATCATTTTGGCTTGGGTATTCTCTAAAGCAGGTCCTTACAGGATTATTCAGGTTCCTCATTACTGCTTTATTTTAACAGCAAATCTAGTGGAGAGTCCAAGCTGATACAGAAGCTGGCTGAAATGAGTAAGTTCCCGAATTCTGAGGCCTATAGAATCCACAGCTGAAAAGGTGCCTTTTTGTGGATTTTGAAGTTTTGAGTTTCTATTCAGATTCCACTCGAACGCGGATGCAGGAGCAGAAGCTGAGAGAGAGTGCACAGTCAGTCAAGGAGGAGGAAGCGTGAACGGCGTTTGGGAACCATGCAGTTTCTGTGGAAACAGCCGGTCTTTTTACAATTTCTAAGTTTTTGTTTAGTTTTTTTTTTATTTGTTTGCTTTTACAGATAGAATACCCCTCATAAGAAAGATGACTTATTCCTCTTTCTGAATTCTGAGATAAATTTGGTTTACTTTTTTGTTTTTTTCAGACTTATAGCATTAAATTACAATACAAAGCTTTAAAGAAATAAAGCAGGAACCTTTTGCAGTGTATCAAGCAATAAAAAGCATCATAGCCTAGTGAAAATGCCTAAGGCCATTACCGAATATTTTGTGGATTACATTTGTAATTTTTTGTGCATTTTAAAAAACATTCAGGCCTGGCTGAAGGTGGGGGGTCCCAGTGCCCTCTAGCACATTTTATTGTTGATTCTAAGATTTTAAAACAAGGCACTTTATACGGCAGTGCTAGAGATCTGAATGCAGCCCCGGGGCCATGACGACGCCCCCCCCCGCCCACATTCAATCATTCATTCAGTCTTTACTTTGTTTGTGATTGTGTGCCCCCCTGTCCAGTGTTAATAATTAGTAAGGTTCCACAAAGGACACCGAATGCTCATTATTAAAACCATAGATGTTTATGTAAAGAGAAGTGGTCTCTCTTTTTTCTTACCTCTCTCGTGTGTACTTAAAGACCACTCTACTCTGGGAGGTAAAATTAAAAAAACAATTGCCTCTGGATTAATAAATACCTTTTGGATATATGTTGAATACAAATATCTTCGCTGTATGTAACGGTCATGCCCGATTTTGCTTTTCTAAAAGGTGTTTCTTGTAGTCAAACTCGGGAGCCACAAGGATACTTTAATTTTAATGTAAATGGCTAGGTGTTTACTTAAAAATAATAATAATAAATAATTAAAAAAAAAACTTTCACCCCCTCATATACCTAATCATTTAAGTTTTGAAAAGACTATAATGATTATATAAAGAGGCACTGGAAAAATGAAATTATAAATTGAACACATCTTCTAATCTTGCAGTTCCCTTCAGCACCACTCATTTTGAGGCTTGACCATCTTATTCCCCCACTTCCTGTAACCACTTATCCCATTTAGGGTCAGAAGGGATCCAGAGCCTATGTGCACGAGGCAGGGAATAACCCTGCATGGTGGGGGACCCTCACACACCATTCATACTATCAATGAAACCCTCAATGATTTCTTCTGTTTATGAATGATAGTCCATCGCTGTGCGAAATTCAATTTGAAGATGACATTGCATACTTTGATATAATTTCAGCATTTATTCCTTTTAAACATATGTTTGAATAAATAAACTGAAGTGTATGAATTTAGCACACAGGATGTACATGTGAAACTCCACCATAACCAGTCAGACAAGCCATAGTTCACCCAGACTTCGTAGCCTTCTCCTGCTCCGTCGGCCGGATAGTCTGAGCTGGACGTGTATCAGCCATAACGTAAGCAGAGTCTGATCTGCTACTGCTTTGTGTTCTGCATTTAAGCCGCTGAAATGCCAAAACCCTCTTCAAAAAAAGCTTTGTATAACGGAGGAAGGTGTATTGCTAGGCAACTATTTATGCAGACATCAGTTTACAACAGGCAATGTGCAAAAAGTCCGCTAGACACACAGTCTGGGCTGTACGTGGACTGCCCTGGTGACAAAATGTGCATTGTTGGGTGATCTGCCCCGCCCCTGGCCCTTAAGTCTGCATGGCCCTGCTACATGTGGACCCTAACATGTAGAAAAGTGACTATTACTGTTAGTCCTACTTTAGAACTGATTTGCTTCTGCAAAATTGTAATAGAGTACTCCTTTCTGGAAATGTCCTGCTAGTGAAGTTCATTGACAATGACATTGAAATTAAATGTCAGATGACAACCTAAGTCAGAAGGTAACGATCACATGATGAAATGTTCAAGTTCTCTGCAGGTTTTCTAATTTCACGGTCAACTATAGAAAAATCACAACCTTTTTAAATGTAGCTGATCGGATGTGGAATAGAGACGACCTGTGTCAGGTCCATTGCATCAGGGCATCTGAAAGCCGTGTCCATCGCACACCATTCTGAAAGATGGAAACATCATTATTTATCGTTCGTTTGACTGGAAAAATAAATGACAAAGCTGGCATTTCAATTCATAAACATACGAAAGAAAAATAAGGGCTGCTCAGACAAAAAGTGACCCAATAAGAATATTATCTTTTATTATTCATGGTTCTATATGTAGATATGATAGCTATTGAGTTACACTTTTATTATTTACAATATTTGAGATTATACATTATGGCGTACAGTTTCAAGTTTTGGTTATATACCAGAATTTGATTTCATTTGGAATGTAGTGTGTGAGGTAAATGCAAACATCAAAATTACTTTTTGTTGAATTTAATTTTACTCCCCAATACACAGCATTGAAGACAGCCATAAAAGCAGATGTAAAATGGCACAAGTTGCAATTACATTTCATTACTATCAAAAATAGGAATTTGAGATTTACTATGACAAAGAAAAGTCAACTACAAGGCGTCCAACAGAGAAACATTATTTGTTGCAAGACTTCCGACGCAGTACCTGCAACGCTAAGATGCATATCCAAATACAATGACTATGAATATGACCGGTCAACTGATTCATTCCATTTTAAGCGAGTCTGAAAAAGCAAAAAAACTTGTAAAAAGAAACATTTTCATGAAAGAACATACATGATTGAGAAACGTAAAGTGCTAATTGGTTTTTTTTAAAAAGGAAAATTACTGTTCCAAGAACTAAAGACAGAATTTACTAGTGTTAAAATAAATTTTATAGTAATATTAGTGGTCTGAGGCAATCTGAGTGTCCATTTAATTGGACTAAAAAAATAAGGATCACACCCGACAATTTCAGGATTTAGCATTTTTGCTATATTATAAAATTCACAAGTAGGGCTTCGGTTCTCTGAAACGCATCGCGGGAAGAGCATGCATTCACCCTCATTTCATAAAGGTGCAAATTGATAGAGATATCTCCACAAGAATTAACCTCTTCTTTGCCAAGCTGAAACGTATGGGTACAATAAAAATAAGCACGTCCCCCGAATAACCTGTCCAACTTTTTAGCACAAATTTACAGGGCCGCATACTGATCGTCATCCCACCCCCCACCCCGAAGCAATTTTCCACCCTCTCATATGCAAATATGGGAAAGTACTTATAATACCAGCAGTATAATACCATACATTCTCATTAACACTAAAGTTACTACTCGATCTGTAGTACTACCTTCATCATACTGGAGGACATGCCCTTACACACACACACACGCACACACATCCTTCACCTTGTCTGTCGATGTATGTGCTTAATTATCACCGGAATAAAACTCCGCTACACTCTAAAAAGAAAATGGTAATAACTGAAGAAACACGAGTGTAACCAATCATACACGTGTACACATAAAAATGCAGGGACGTGGTCTAGAGACCTATTTACTCAAAATGGTAATGCTCCGATCCTTCCAAAAAACAGCCCAGAGTGCGATCCTTTTTTTTCTTTTTTTTCTTTTTTTTCTTTTTTTACCAGTTTAGCAGACGGTACGGGACGGTATAAAAATATAATGTTCTCGTTCCTGTGATTCCCCAGGCTCTACCTCCGCTGCTATTATTTGCAGTTCTGTTAACCATCTCCGCTTCCAAAGTCTTATGTGCAGATAAGACCACCAAAAATTAGAATGACAACTTAAAAAAATAATTTATTCTGATTGTAAATTATTTGATGACGAAGTACTGGATGACAAAGGCAATAAGGATAGAGATGACAGCGAAGAGGAGGAGTATGAGGGCGGCACACTGCTCATCGGTAAGGCTGGCCCTTGGGCGCTCTGCGTCGGGCCCCCGGGGCCCCGCCCCGCTCGCGATGCTGCCTGCCACGGTCTCACTGCGCTGCAGGGACAGTACGGCGGCAGAGCTGTAGGGGCCACTCAGCTCGGACGGCGCTTGACACTGCCGGATGGCGCAGACGCGGAAACGATACTCGGTGTTCGACTGCAGCCCCGAGAGCCGAAACGATGTGGCCGAACCTTTATATACCTGAGAGGAGGAGACAAGGAGGATGGCGGGGCGGGGGCAAGTCAGTACAGCAACGAAGAGGGGTAAAGACAAAGACCCTGTACTTCCTAGGGTTATGGAATTTGATTTTACAACAACACATTTTCATTAAGCATATTGTGCACCAGACCAGTGTCTTAAACTGGGGAGAGGGGGTAAAATATTGACTAGATTTTGTTGTTATTGCTGTTGTGGATCATTGCATTTATAGCTTTCAAATAAACAAGCGTTAAAGATTTTATATCAGGTTCTGCCATGCATGCTCAGCACATGGAGATGGTCTGTGACTGTCGGTTTCACCTCAAAGTGGCAGAGCATAACATTAATGACGTATGTAATCATAATCAGGATTTATAACTATTTCTACTATGACATCTTCTGCGGTTAATTTTTTTCCTAAAAAAATTTTATGGGGCGGTGTTTGACTCAGACGCTGGGCTTGTGATTGGAGGTTTGCCAGTTCAAATCCCAGAATCAGAGGAATTTCACTGCTGGGACACAGAACAGGAGCCTTAATCCCCTACGGCTCCAGGGACTGGCTGATCCTGGAGCCTTAATCCCCTACGGCTCCAGGGACTGGCTGATCCTGGAGCCTTAATCCCCTATGGCATACAAATGTAACCGTGGATTGCACATCCACATACATACACACGTGGACAAAATTGTTGGTACCCTTCGGTCAATGAAAGAAAAACTCTCAATGGTCACAGAAATAACTTTAATCTGACAAAAGTAATAAATAAAAATTCTATGAAATTTAACCAATGAAAGTCAGACATTGCTTTTCAACCATGCTTCAACAGAATTATGTAAAAAAAATAAACTCGGCCTGGACAAATGTGCTGGCCAGTGTCAGAAAGCTTGGTCTCAGTCGCAGGTCATGGGTCTTGCAACAGGACAATGACCCAAAACACACAGCTAAAAACACCCAAGAATGGCTAAGAGGAAAACAATGGACTATTCTAAAGTGGCCTTCTATGAGCCCTGACCTCAATCCTATAGAGCATCTTTGGAAGGAGCTGAAACGTGCCGTCTGGAAAAGGCGCCCATCAAACCTGAGACAACTGGAGCAGTTTGCTCATGAGGAGTGGGCCAAAATACCTGCTGAGAGGTGCAGAAGTCTCCTTGACAGTTACAGGAATCGTTTGATTGCAGTGATTGCCTCAAAAATTTGTGCAGCAAAATATTAAGTTAGGGGCACCATCATTTCTGTCCAGACCTGTTCCATGAGTTTATTCTTTTACATAATTCTGTTGAAGCATGGTTGAAAAGCAATGTCTGACTTTCATTGGTTAAAATTTCATAGAATTTTTATTTATTATTACTTTTGTCAGATTAAAGTTATTTCTGTGACCATTGTGAGTTTTTCTTTCATTGACCGAAGGGTACCAACGATTTTGTCCACGTGTGCTTGTGGAGTTTCTGAAATGCAACAGTACTTCTAGCCAAAACCTAGATTTCCAGGAAAGGGAGGGAAAAACTGGAATTCGGGATATTATTCTGCTCAAAAGTGGAATCTTTACTTGGAGAAACTAACAACTCTAGAAGGATTTGTTTTGGGAAAACAAAGAATGCGGCCAGTAACAACCCACTGGGCTTACAAAAGTAAATATCGTTTGGAACGGGACTGGGATGAGTAATGCAGCTCCTTTTCCAAAAAACACTGGGGCCTGGAGTGTGACCGGCGATATACAGAGCGTTGTGCGCCACCATACCTGCTTGAACGCCGAGTTTCCCATCATGCACTGCAGCGTATAAATGATAGAGTCTCCTTTCATGGGCGGCACAGGGTCCCAGCTCACGTCACAAGAATGGTCATCCAGGCAGTCTATTCGAGGAGCTGCGTGGGCAAGAAAAGGGGATTATTATTAGGGGAATACAACACATTGAACAAAATACTCTATAGTATAACTAATTGCAAGCAGCTAAAAATGCTTAGTTATATCTATGAATATACAGCAGGACTCTGGTTAGAATTGAAATCGTACTTTTAAAATTCTAATTCCCCTTCACCAAAAGTGTGCAGTTTCCTGGACATTACTGGTGGGGAAACCTCGGTTTTCTAATAACCGTAATAAAACGCGATTCTATTTTGGACAAAGAGACGGCTGAGAGAGAGGCCTTACCTTTCAGAGGGCCGGGAGGGGAGAGCGGGGTGGTGAAGGTGTAAACATCTGAGAAGGGCCCTTCTCCTGCCTCGTTTAAGGCGCGGATGCGGAGTGCGTAAGAGGTGGACTCACTCAGCCTCTGCACCTTGTGTGTGTGACACGGCCCTTTATACAAAGACACGAATCTTCCCAGCATATGGACGGGAAAGAAAGTCAGTTATAACCAGCCAGGTTCATCCATCAAGTTTCCTAGACATGATAAATATTGAGGTTTATTGCTTCGATTCATAAAGGTGTAAAGACAGTTGACTGTGAGAACAGCTGTTCTGAGAATAGTGTGGCTTGCTTTCTTTCTTTTTCTTTACTTTTCTTTGTCCCCCCTTTTCCCTGTTCTTGTATTATTCTGTATTGATGATATTGTAATGTATCACAACACACCCATGTAAAGTGCCTTGGGGTGACTCTGTTGTGAAAGGCGCAATATAAAAATTACTTGAATTGAATTTAAAACTGCCGATCTTAGTACAGACATGTGAACTGCTTGATGTAAGCAGTCGTATTTCATTCACACAGCAGCTAAATACTTCCCCAGCTACCTTCCATTCTTGTCTTCCATCTGAAGCTCGTACTGTATGGCGTCGGAGCTGCCTTTGGCCGAGCCGTCTCCCCAGCGCAGCTTCAGGGTCTGGTGGCTGATGGCGGCACACTCCAGTCGCGGGGGAAGTGGGGGCAACGCCTTGGTTTTTAGCCGGACTGTGTGACTAAAGGGTCCAGAGCCTAAGCTGTTCAGGGCCTGAATTCGTATCCTGGGCCGAGGAAAAAGGATTGCAGTTATAGACTGTAACTTACGGTAAACGTACACGCTCATAGTCAGCAGGCTGGAAAATGATGCAGACTGACGAACATAAATGATCAATGAGCAAGTCGTGTTTGTGGAAATGAGCACTTGTGCTGCCGTTATTGTGTCAGCTTTTAAAAAGCCAGTAACTGTAAGGCCAGACATGGACCTATTGTGTAATGATCTAACAGCAAGTCTCTCTGCTCTAGTGATGTTCTGGCCGTGGGCTGCAGCTGTGTCTTACCTGTAGCTGGTCTCAGGCTGCAAATTCTGTATGATATAGCGTGTGACTGGCCCCACAATGATGGGTTGGCGGTCTCCCAAGTCAATGCAATAGGAGGTGATCTCTGCACCATGGTCACATGGGGGATTCCAGCGCAGACCAAGACAGGAGGAAGGGCAGAAGGAGGAGGACGTGTCCCGTTCGGCGCCATCCTCGTCACTGCCACCCGCCACTTCCATCTCCTCTCTCAGCTCGGAGTCCTCCAGACCGTGAATGTTGCTCACGGCTGCCGGCACGGAGCAAGGTGTCTGGCAGGTTGCCACCTCGCAGAAAGGCCCCGCCCCCGCCGCATTCACTGCCTGCATGAGACCGGGACACAGCACGGGGGGTAGGGGGGGCGCGTCGACTGTCAGCATAACTCTCGGCGGACGGTGTCCTGCTGTGTTTAAGAGCGACCTTTTGGTAACACATGTAGCGCACAAGAGGAGGCGAGGTGCAAGTGTGGGGCTCGGAATTAAAAATAAAAAAGTACAAAATCAACAAAAATCGCTGAGCAGGTGACAAAAGCAGATGCCAGAGCACCAGTGTTTTTGAATGATTGTGAAATGTGAAAATACAGAAATCCATAGAAATCTAGAAAATACACAGAATTAAAAGTTAATAAAAATAAACTAAAATGGCTGCTCTTCATCACTAAACCACTGAGCACCTGACACATATTTCCACGGCAACATGAAGATCATCTAAAGATCACTTCTGTGCCTAAGAGCACGACCTTCGGCCAGTGCTGTCCAGGCGCTGCACTAAACAGCAGCGGGGTTGGAATGACGTCACCCACCTGGACTCTGCAGAAGTAGTAGGTGGCTGGTTGCAGGCCCCTGACCTCGTGGGTCAGCAGGGGGCCCGAGTAGCAGGTCTGCATGCTGCCCTCAGCTGCTCCCCACTCCAGCCGGTACTCTACCACCGGGGCGCCGTTACACTGGGGCGCCTGCGGGCGGGGGAGAGAGCCGACTGGAAATGCTAAATGTGCCACCAGAGATTCTGGGCCCCATGACAGCATATCATACTGGCCCCCAACCCAGACAAGTCCAACTATGTTTCGAATTTTTTAGGGCCCCCGTTCTTCCAAGGGGCCCTTGCAATCACCCCACTCAGATTAAACTGAAAATTCTCACCATTAAATTTATTTGACGAGCTTCTCCGATATAAGCAGAGTACACTTCGGCGGGGGGCTTACCTCCCACCTGATCACAGCACACGTGGGCGACTTGCAGGCCACCTGAAGCACCTTACATTGTTCAGGGGCCCCGGGGGACGTCATCACTTCACACCGCTCAGAGAAGGGCCCGTACTGATCAAAGAAAACAAAAACACGGCAAGTTAATAACCGGCTGCTGATGTCACTGTCACTGCATTTGTGGGGTTACACGACAAAATAATTAATTAATGAACGAATAATTAACTGATGGTGTCCACATTTTAGTTGTCTCCCGGCTCCCAGAACACCGGCACCGGGTATTGGATGCTGTTGCTTGACTGGTACAGGGAGCCGGGAGAGAGCAAAAACGTGGACTGTCTGGGGCTCCCCGAGGACCGGGGCGAGAAAAGTGGCTTTAAAAGGATTTTTGTGTCCAGTTGTGCGCCTCACCCCGGCTTTGTTGGCAGCTCGCACTTTGAAGCTGTAAGCAGTGCCAGGCAGCAAGCCGCAGACGGTACAGTCCGGGTCGCAGCCCTGGTACACTTCCCGGTACTCCTCCGCCTGCACGCATACCATCTGAAGGCTGTAGCACGACACTGCACTGCCCCCGTCAACCTGGGGGGGTCCTGCAAGACCGTGAGGACAGGCAGATCGTGACTAGCTGATTCTCTGCCTGATCACCCCACACGAAAGAGTTTATAGGCCACAAACAAAGACTTTGTGAAATTATCCATCCATCCATCCATCCATCGACTGGATTCTATCCCAGGAACCACACTGTCAAACTGTGGAATATTTAGAGACGCCGCTTCACCCAACCACATATTTTTTTGACTACAGGAAGAAACGTTAGCTGAAGGAAACCTGTGCGAAAATGACAGAGGATGCACAAGGCAGTGAGGACAGTGGGGACAGTGAGGACAGAGGGGACAGTGGGGACAGAGGGGACAGTGGGGACAGAGGGGACAGTGAGGACAGTGGGGACAGTGAGGACAGAGGGGACAGTGAGGACAGAGGGGACAGTGGGGACAGAGGGGACAGTGGGGACAGTGAGGACAGTGGGGACAGTGGGGACAGTGAGGACAGAGGGGACAGTGGGGACAGAGGGGACAGTGAGGACAGAGGGGACAGAGCCCTGCCCACTGAGCCGCCACCTTTCATATATACACAAGCTGCTGAATCACGTTCAAATGCAGACAGCACGTCCTGTTGGGGAGGCTCACCCCAGCGGAGCTGCAGCTCTCGGGCTTTGGGCTTTCCAGCCACCCTGGGAGGAAGGCAAGGTCCAGGAGCAACAGGCGGGGTGTCTACCTGCAGAGCCTCGGATACCTGTGGCAGGAAAAACAAAAATAATCTCAGTGTTCCATGCTGAAACAGGAAAGATAGGTATGATCTATCTAGCTCCACGACTGTAAGAAGGACGTCTGCAAAGAAATATATGTATAAAAAAACCCACCCACTGTTAACCCTTTCAGCTCCACAAATGAGAAAACCCATTACCCCCCCCCATGAATACAAAAACACAAACACAAATACGAGTAACTCAACTTCAGCCGAATCACTGGTTTTAAAACAATTTCCAGTGACCCCTAGCTGATGGAAGTCAGGGGATCACACGAATGCTTAGTCATACATAAAACATGAATGATGCCGCAGGAATGTTGCGTGTGGCGCATGCGAACGACTCACGGGGCTCTGGCCTCCTTTGCTCGTGCAGGACACCCTGACTTGGTAGGTGCACCCAGGTTTTAGACCCTCACACACGTGTTCCAGGGCTGATCCACCGTACACTGGCTTCCAAGACGCTTCTGAAGCACAAATCAGGCAGAGAGAGTTAAAAGCAGAGTCGTCTACACCAGTGTTTCTCAACCTGTTCCTTGAGGACCCCCAGACGGTCCATGTTTTTGTTCCCTCCCAGCTCCCTAGCAGTAATATGGACTGTCTGGCAGGGAGCTGGGATGGTGCAAAAACATGGACCGGCTAGGGGTCTCAGAGGATTGGGCTAGGACACACTGCTATACTGTGCATCAATCGGAGCCCAGCTCTCCTGGTCTTTCTTCCACCCTCAGTTCCTCTTTTCTACCACTGCATTCAAGCAAACACATTTCACACCCCTGTACTGGTTATTAAAAGCTTTGGATATATTCTTCAAAGATTTCAGAGGCTTATATTATGGCTACAAATCATTGGAGGAAGTTTGTATAAGTAGTGCAGAATGGTGACTGAGTTACAGTCAATAACTAGAACACTGTGAGGACACTAAGACGAATGTTTCCGTAGAGAGTGCCATGAAAATTTAAATTAGGCCGTAGCTGAAGTAGCTTGCATAGCAAGCACACGTGGAACACGTTACTTAGTAACTTTTTTAGATATATTAGAGGCACAAAAAGCGGCAGGTGGGGAAATCAGGTACAGTCCCTGACCACAGTTATTCGTTTATCAAATTCATTTCAATAACCATTTGTGGGTAACAACATATTCTCATAGCATTTTGGAATACAGCAGAATTACTATTAAGCGTAGCTTCTCATAACAGACGGCTGGTGAAAATTATATTAAACACGGGTCAACTAAGTTTCCAAAATTAAGATCTACTTTTATACAGTTTTTTTAATATTAAAGCTAGCGCTCAGCTAACCTGCATTGCGATTGTATCGTTATGCACACTGCTATCATACTTGTATTCATTAGTATTTACATCACTTCAAACAGGAAATAAATAGAAGATACGTATTTAAATGAGAACGTACCACCCGTGCCTTCCGAAATCTCCACACTGTATTTTGTAATTTCTGAACCGCCATCATCTTTTGGGGCTTCTGGAACGAAATCATGTTTGATGTTGCAAGAGCAGGACAAACAAAACTAAATTATGAATTTTACATGGCTGGGGAATTTCACAGCGACAGACTGTACTTAGGAAATTAATTCCCCCAATTCAGTTCAATACATAGTTCAACATCAATCATTTTATCAAAATTAGACCATTGTTTTTCTTCTTCCAGATATTTTTTTTGGTACTTACATTAATAGTTAAACTGACTTTGTAAGCACACCACCCCTCGTGTTTTGCATTAGCACTCAAGAACCGTTACTTCGTTAGAACCGTTCGTTACTTACGGAATCGGACACTTGACATTTAATGCATAGGGACTGACCCCCTTTCATTCTGTGCCATGATAAATACCAGACATATATATCATATACTGTACATGCCAGCCCCTCCCAGAAGAACGGTGGTTTCCTTTACTGAAGATCACACAGGTGTACCACCATTATACATGTTTATTAAGAAACAATCCCTCCAAAAAGATCTCACCCCAGGCCAATCTGAAGCTATGGGAGTGCGGCCTTCCCTTCAGCGCAGGCCGGCCGGGGTGAGCAGGCCTGTCGGGGCACGTAGTAAATTCGGCCACTTGACTGGGAACACTCTTTCCTTCCGTGTTGTATGCAATTACCTGGGAAGGACATTAAAGGGAACGTCGTCCGTATAATCTAAGAGAGATACAGACACAGACAGTGGATAAACCAGAGCAGTTACTCAAACTGGTCCTTGGAAACCCCCCAGACAGTCCATGTTTTGGGAGGGAGCAAAAAGGTGGACCACCTGGCAGGAACCTGGGAGGGAGCAAAAACGTGGACCACCTGGCAGGAACCTGGGAGGGAGCAAAAAGGTGGATCACCTAGCAGGAACCTGGGAGGGAGCAAAAATGTGGACTGTCTGCAGGTCCCCGAGACCCGGGCTGAGAGATACTTTTGTAGACAATCCAGCAAAGCGCTAGAACCTGTTCAAGAACATCACTTATTACGCTCTCCCCACACCCGTGTAATTACAGCACCTTGACGAAGATCCCTTCCTCTGCGTTTTCCAAAGCCGAAGAAGGACAAAGCAGTAGAGAAGAACATGCACGCTTCTTACCCGGAACTTGTACTTTGTACTGCGACAAAGGTTCTTAATTGTGTAGGAAACGTCTTCACCGTCATATTTCGGCTTGAAGCCATAACCCTACAAACATTGAAAAAGAAGCAGGAGACACTAAGAAACGCAGACAGCTTCAGCGAAGATGGCTGCAAATTACTCTTCTGTCCTGTTTAATTTATTCTGATATCCTGATAGTGACTGGATGTGCAAGTCTGTACACACAGTTCTATGATATAATATTCCACGTACATCATAAATTGTGTGTAGGTAGTCTTGGCAAATTATTCTGTAATGGGATTAGAATACATTAAACAAACTGCGTGTCATCTATCCATCCATCCATTTTCTGTAACCACTTGTCCTATTCAAGGTCGTGGGAGTCTGGAGCCGATCCTGGAGGCTATGGGTGCAAAGCAGGGAATAATCCTGGATGGGGCGCCAAACCCATCACAGGGCACACTCACACACCATTCACTCATACATTCACACCTACGGGCAATTTGGCAACTTCAACGAACCTGTGTGTTTTTGGACTGTGGAGGGAAACCAGAGGAAACCCCATGACATCACAGGGAGAAGATGCAAACTCCACACACAAGGAGCCATGGCCGAGACTCGAACCCAGGTCCCAGAGGTGTGAGGCCACAGTGCTAACCACTGTGCCACTCCAAAGGTCATATCAATACAGTTTACTTAGTTAAGGAAAATGGACACAGTAAAAGTTTACTATATGAAAAAGTATGGGCTATTTCTTCAGGGCGGCTTAGAGACTTTGCAGAAGCTGGGTGGGTGGCCACTGACGGCGGGTTTCAGAGCACGCAGACACTCACTGATCCATCCTCCTCCATCTCCAGGGTGTACAGGATGTCGTCATCCTTGGGCGAAGAGGCCGGCCGCTGCCACTGCAGGCTGAGCCAGGTGACTCCTGCCTTGAGGAGCGCCGGCCGGGGCGGGGAGGCGGGCACACTGCAGGAGGTGAACAGGCTGATGGGCTCGCTGAAGGCGCTGCGGGGGGGGGCTGGGGAGGAACCCATGGGGGTCAGCGGCAAAGGATGGCGCGTCAAACGCAGACAAGCGAAATCGCCACGGATGGTATGCATTAAACTACAGAACGGAATATAGTAATTAGCTACCTTGTCCCTAGGTCATTCTTGGCGGCCAGACGGAACGTATATTTGGACGCCGGCAAAAGCTTGGTCACACGGTGCTGCTTCTGGGGTCCATAGTAGCATTGCTCAAACTCGCCATTTCCCTTGCCCTGTACGATACCAACTGTTATTTTGATTTAACGATTTGCAAATGTGCCGAGACTTGTAACGTGAAATTCCGTTAAAATGTTACAATCGGCCGTTTTTTATAAGAATGAAACAAGCCTACGAAATTCCTTCAGATAATCATCTTTGCTCGTCAGTGCAATATCTAGAATACTGGGGCACCTTATATCCGACAACTTATCCAGCTAAGCAGGAAATCCACCTTTGTGATACAGGCCCCAGGACTACATATTTTTAATCAATGTAATAGTTAGCCAATGAAAAGATTTTGCAATAAAAAATGTTATGGCTTACCATTAGCTTGTATGAAGAAAACCAATAAAAATACTGTTTGTATGCATTATAGGTATATATCTAAGTCTGGACAGATTACTGATGTTTTTGCCATTAGCAGATTTACTGGGTATGATACCACATTTATCGCAAACTGTAACTGAAACTAAGAACAAATATGTATATTAAGGGCAGCCACTGGACCCGTGAAACTAATTATCTTCCAAAAAAAACTATACTTATTTAAATCCTATAAATATTGACATACCTCATCCCACTGCAGAATGTAATTCTGTATTTTAGATCCATTATCACAAGGAGCCTGCAAATAAAAAATAAATAAATAAACAAACAAAAAACGAGATATTATATTATTCTGCAACCTGAAAGAAAATCGTGGCGCATACCTTCCACTGAAGCAGGATGTTGTTTTTGTTGCCGCTGGACTTCCTGGGGGCAGCGGGGGCGTCTGGCTCACAGCTGAGGGTGGTGAAGCTCACAGCCTCGGAGGGATACCCCTGTAAATGGTCACAAAGTGCCCCCACCCTGAAAGGCGGCAGGCACATAACACACATTATCTCCAACATACACATAGCAGGGCCCTCCGCTCTCAACAGCTGACTGTTGCTTTATTCACTCAAACGAAACAGATTTATCCACAAATAATCCAGCGACACCCCCCAGTAACCTCAGTAAACACCGTACTGCTTCTGTTCTCTGGCAATTTCAATAGTACTAAAGCATAAAAGAATATTAATTAATAAAAAAAACTTCACATTTTTCAGCAAAAGCCAGTTTTCTGAATACTGTTAGGAGAGAGTTCATCCACAGTACAAATGTTTTAATTCTAATTTAAATTCTCCTCTTTAATTCATATTTATGTACAATAATAATATAAAATAAAGAAACATCTAAACAAAAAATCCCAAACCTTGCATGATAATCAGTTGCTGGTCTGAGGGCTTCTAAAGTCACAGTCAAGTCTTCACCACTGAAAGATTCACAAAAGACGGGTTAAGTACAAGAGTACTGAGGTAGGCGTCATACCAGTAAGTGCTGCTCAGCACAGAAAGCTGCCAGAAATCTCAGAGCAGCTTAGAATGCTGGAACACACCCAGCAACCACACGGCCCTCTTGCGCAAACCCACCTGTAGGCAGTCTTGTACTTCCCATCCTTGCCAGTGTTAGAGACCATGACTTCATAGCTGAGTGGATCACGGGGGTCATTCTCACCCCCGGCATCTCCATCTCCGCTCTCTGACACCAAAGGCGAGCTCCACGTGAGGACGGCAGATCGGGGCTGAATGTCCGTCACCTGGAATGAGGAGGGAGTGACGTTTATCTGGACATTCCAATCATACTGCTTTAACCAACCATTTTTTTCAGTCTTGGTGTACCCTCGATGGCATATTTAAGCCTAATCACTTTTTAAATAAAGTTGTATATTTTCAAAATATAGTTGTATTTAGTCAAAGTATGTCATACATAAACACAGAAGGGAGTATGTGACATCGCACACAGATAAAAAAAAATGTTCTGAACAAAAAAGCAAACAGTTATATACAACTGAGATGATGGGTGATGTATTAATACAACACAGTAAGACTTTCAGAAACCCAACATAAGAAGATCTTGAAGCAGTGGACCCACAAATAATCCAGGAGGGACCCATGTTGCAGAAAGGTATAATCACAAAGCATGGATGTGTCATATTCCAGCTCGTTTGAGTTTTACGTAAACAAAAATGTTCTGAGGGCAGTAGGAAAAATGATTAGAGAGAAAACCAATTACATTGTAGAGGACGTGGGTACAAGCAACTAGAGGAGGCAGGACCAAGACACCTCACTGGCTGGTTCCACCTCCTCTAGTTGCTTGGGCCCACCTCCTCTACAATGTGATTGGTTATCTCTCTGAACCAATCATTTTTCCTTCTGCCCTCAGAACATTTTTGTGTAAGTAAAGGTGCCATAAGCCATACTCCATACAAGCTGTGTGGCGGTAGGTTACATGCACAACGCTTTGCTCTGTAATACCACTCTAGAAATCATTCCCCTAACCTAAGCACACAATGTTAATTTCTTAGCCATCTTCAAGGGTTACAACCATGACAGATATTTCCAGTACTCATTTAGCCTACAGTTAAATAAATCAAGAACTTAAAAAAATACATATTAAAAAATTTAAAATAAAATTAAAAAAAAAAAAAAAAAAAAACACAGCAATGGCAAATGTGAGCCCCACCCTGACTACGCTTTAAAACAACAATAACGAAAATCCGTGATTCAATTACACACATCTGCAATCCAAGCGGAGGGTGAGAGTGACACTTATCTATCCATATAGCTGTCAGTAAGGCTGCTATTTCTCATGGGACGTCAGAGTTCAGCAGCCAAATCCGTGCTTCAGAATTCAGACATGGTACTTTCTATATTCTTCACCCCATTCAGAAATGTCCGTCACCATCATCCCCCGTCGGCCACATTGCCACTGACATCGTCACCAAGGGTAAAGGTCACTAAAAATGCCAGACACTCACAGCGGCAGAGGCTGTACTCACACCACAACACAGGATCTATCAACTATTCCAACCATTCACACAACCCCACACACACAAAACAAACACAAAACAGCTGTCCCCATACTCACAACTGGCTTGCTGATAGCAGACAACAGTACTTGGAATGCCATGGATTTTTCATCGAGTTCTAGAAACAATAATAAAAAAAATTTAAATTATGCAGCCGCAAGCTATTTGCCGGAGTTGGGCTTAAGACTTACTTTTAACCTTTTATACTACATAAACATTATTGTTATCATTATCATTATTATTATTAATATTATTAACAACGACGCCTCATTCTTTGCTGCCTTCCTTTATCTTTTGGAGAGTCTAACTGAACAGGACTGCTGTGCTACCTGTTTTAATACAGAAAGGGAGGTACCGAAGACTTTGACGAAGGTGGTTTTATAATAAGATTAAAAAGAATATTATAAAACTTCATAACCACTTAATTTCTACTGAAAGAATTCTCTCAACAGCCTCTTTTTTTGTGTCTTCTAAAATAGCGGTGTTCTGTGTACAGAAGCACACACACAGCCGGCCTGCCGCACTTGGCAGTGCTCAGCTTTGTCCTGAATTGCAATCCAATTGTGTAGCCTACATTTCACGGCTGGCAAAGCACTCCTAATTATGCGACAGACCTGCAGTCAGAGGCACCATTCAGATTTATCGGAGGCCAAATTTCCGTTCGCACGCTTGTCTGGGCACTGGCAGCATTGAGGAGTTCAGGTGAAAAGCAAAAAAATAAAGAATAAAAAAAAAAAACGGTTTCTAACTTCTCAAAGCTCTTGCACTTTGTACATATGGCTTCCTAGACTGCGAACACATGTGCCAATCATTTTTGTCATATATTTGAGAGTGAAAAATCTAAAATGAAAGAAAGACCCAGATGGACATAGCGCAATTAAGCGGGCCAGATGGAGGATTACAGCTCTATATGCACTGCGAGTAATAGAACGCTGACCTGCTTTTACACACATGCATATGATTAAAGGCATTCTGAACAGAGAGACAGTTAGAGCTCCATCTCCATGTGCTTCCAGAATACTCTGGGCTGTTCATAAGCACGACCTCCAATCTTGCCTGCTTTCGCAGCAGTGGCCGTCCCGGAGGCCGCTGCCGGTTCCTGTCCCTTTCCCGTCCCGTTCCGGCCATCCAGCCAGGAGGTCCTGCCCGCGCTTTTCTGTGGGGACGACGGCGGGCTGCCGCTTTTGTCCTTGCTTAGGCCTCCTTGGCGGTCCTTGATCTTTTTTTGCAAACGCTCGTACGTTTTGCTAGTCCTTTCGTCCCTGGGAACAAATCCTGCACGAGCATGTGAAGAATGGGAATCTGCAGAAGGCAAAAAACGTTTGAAAAAAAAATAATTCATACAACCAGCTGCTAACTGCTGGTCCTATACAGGGTAATTGGGGGGGCAGGGGGGGACCACAGTCAGCACAGGACACATGGCTTACTCTCGACAAAATGGCAGTGTCTACAGGTTAAACATGAGAGGAATTCATTTTCCTATGATTAAACTAAAAAAATACCAATTCATGTAAAATGGTTGGCGACACTTTACACTAACTGTATGCTTCTATTGGTTTCCATGGCTATTGTCAATTTGCACTGCATCTCCATCAAAAAATTAATACCGATTTATACCATGGTGCATACATGGTGCAAGTATCTTGGACCATTTTGGTAGGCAGCATGTTATTTATCCTATACCACATGACCTAGGTGCGCTTTAGCCTATACCACATGACCTAGGTGCGCGTTAGCCTATACCACATGACCTAGGTGCGCGTTAGCCTATACCACATGACCTTGGTGTGCATTAGCCTATACCACATGGCCTAGGTGTGCATTAGCCTATACCATCTACATATTATGTAAGTATATTCTATGATGTTCATACGATGATAAAAATCGCCTACCAACACATTTCTCAGAAGATATCCCCCAATGTTCCGTGATATGTGACTGTATAAAAACTATAAAATAAAATAAAAAATTAAAAAACTAAATAAATCAAAAGTATAACATGAGAGGTGCTACAAGCGGCTCCATCTACTCACCTTGCTCGCAGAACTGCAGCGCGTGATACTGAGGGATGAACTGGGACGTCATGTCTCCGGCTCCGCTCACCACGGCAGGGTAAATGGCAAGGGGCTGGGGAAGCATGGCGGGGTGAGGTATGAAGGTGGAGAGGTGGCTGTGCGGCGGGGCTGGGCCCGCGGAGGGGGGGTGCAGCGGGGTGTGGCTTCCCGGATGAAATTCCCGCTGAGGTAAGACCAGAACACGTCGCACTCCATTCTCCTCGATGACCTGGGACAAAGAGACGCAGGGCGAGAGAATTACGAGCTTCCTCATGCTCCACTACAAAGTTGGGAATTTCAGGAATGACATACAGCTTGATTTACCATGTCATATGATTCCAGGGTTAATCACATGTCAACAATTGTAGAATAAGAAAATACCTATCATTGATGACATTGTTTTTAAGTTATTCACTGCCCTCTTTTATTGTGTTACCATTACAGGGACGTTCCCCTTTGAGAACTGGCTGATCTAACCTGTTGAAAATAACTACAGATGTCAGAAGGTAGACAAAGGTGGGAATTTCACCTGTGAAACGTATCCAGGAGGCACATAGATTGGAGGCACTGACCCATTTGGGGACATCATGGGAACCTGAGCTGGTCCTTTGAGGAGGAAAGAACATTAACACCACATTATTTATTTTGGTAAATGAAAGCAAGAAGTGAGGAACCAGGCCTTCCAAGCTGACAGATATCGTACATTTAGGGGGAGAACGAGGGCGGGACTGATTGATCTTTTCAGTCAGATAATGAAAGAAGTACTGTGGAAAATTTATTTACATATTTATTCAGGATTTGTAAGACAACAGCAAGATATTTGCAGGCACGCAGATCGGAGGATAAAACAGATGAGAACGTGGCACCGAGTGTCAGACTGACACAGAAGCCGGAAAATCCCGCAGGCCCATCGGCATCCTTATGTGGGTCTGTGCGGCTATTTTTTGGCCGATTTAAAAGCGAACAAAGGTCACGGTGGAAGCATTTCACAGATCTTGTTGTGTCTGAGCATTTATTTTTAATTAAGTGCACTACTGACTGAGAAAAATACTTGAAGGGAAATTCTGTCGCAATTTGATTATTTCCTATTTGATACGCGTAGGTGGGGTAAGAAATGAACTTCAGATCCTTTAAGAGTTTATATTTTTTTAGACAAAGATACTACGAGTTGTGATTTATTATTACTATGCATATTATTTTTATTTATTATAAAACATTACATCATGTTGCTCCAAGAAATATTAAAATTTAGCTTTCACAAAAGGTCTTAATCTATCACAGGCTCTTAGGTCACTTATTTCAATTTTCGCAAGAGCTAAATGTGTCATTTGTATATTAATTTAGAACGTGTGCCAATTCGAAGGGTCTCTCGTAATAACCGTAGCTAAACATTACTCAGAGAACATACACAAACAGCCATATTGATACAGCAAAATGGAGAAATGTGTACATATTCAATAAATTAAAATATGCAAATGTACCACTCTGTCTGTTTATTTTTCCTGTCCCTTGTCAAAGCCAGCTTTAACACTCATAAATGTGAACGTTTCACACTCTTAAAATACAACAATTCTGCTTTAAATACGACAGAGGAAGGACAAGACAGGCTTATTTAGACACTCTGCAATGCAGTTTGGACAAAACACACATCTGTTCTGACATGTTAATGTCAAACATTCCGTACACACATCTCACATGTAAGTAAACAAGCACAATCAAAAATGTATTTCTTTATTCAAAACATTTTCAATTCGATTTTAAATTCATGGCTTTACGACTAATTACACATACAAAAAAAAACTTCAGAGCTTTTCCTTACAGATCTAGTCACCACACTATTTCAAAGCTATCATCTCAAAATACATTTGTGTATATTTAGCGAAAACGAGGCCGTTCCCTTCAAAGCCGGCCTTTATAGCCTGAATGTGAAGTGACACTTAGAGCATATTTGTGGCCATAATTAGCCTTCTCTCGGTTTTCCACCCTATTGTTGGTGAAACAGCAAATCCCCAAGCCCAAGCGGGAAAGTTCAAATATTTGAATTCCGAGCTCAAGGGGAAAAGCTTTAGTAGCTGTGACACTGAATAACAAATTCACCGTGTCTGTACATCCCTGCCATCGCCAAACACTAACTACTGTGCAAACAAACGTGGCCTGCAGAATGTCCCAGTTGTGCTATTAGACATTAGTCTCGTGATATTTCCATGCTGGGGGGGCACAGACTTTGTGTGAACGATGAAGTGTCACACTTATTGCTTTGTAACAGCAGATCTATAGTAAAGAGAGAATCATCCACCCAGCCAGGTCCATATAAACCATGAAACTTTCTGGCATTAAATAAATAAAATAAATAGATTAAAAATGATGATAATAATACTACTCATCTTTAAAATAACAATGCATATAGACTGACATCTCTAACACGCAGTGCAAATTGGCAAGATGTACATCTCCTACAAATAAAGAATACCAATTTAAACAATGGTGCGTGCTAAGTGTCTTGGACCGTTTTGTTCGGCCGTAGTACAGCACAATAAGAGCTACTGAATTCCCAGAGATATCCTCAGGGAATTTAAACAATGGAAATGTTTTGAACCGTTTTTACAGCAAGCTCTCAAACGTTTGAACAAATCCAGGAGTCCTAATCTATTGTACAGGCTTCATTCTGACGTTGCAGTTTTCGCCTTCACAACAACTTTGTGCGTTGCCGCATGCCAAAAACAACACTCATTTGTAAATGTGAACATTTATCAGTGTTAAAATGGTTTCCAATCTGAATTTTTCATTTCAAACAGTTTTCCCCACCCAACTATAACCGTTTTTTCTAAAAGATATGAATACATTTGACTCTCACATACATCATTGTTTTGCAAATTGTCGCTGTATGTTTGGCCACATACAACATGGTAAAATTTCCAAAGATTAAAAACAAAATAAAAACAAATAACCATAGGATATTTGCCTTTCTGTTGGATGGTTATTTGACACGCATCACGGGAGTGCCTTTTTCACAGGAGGAGGCATCGTGAGCAAATCATTTGAATGTGCTTAACATCGATTTAATTTTTCATAGAAGCTTCTGCCTACTGCAGACAGTTGCGAACAAAAATTAAAATGATTAACTATCTGTGGGCTCTACTGACTGCTGGAGACCAAAGCTGTGTTAAGCCCCCTTTATTGTTATATGTTGATGTCTATATCGAAGGTTGTTGTTAATTTACTAATGATTATGAAATGGCGTTTTGTTATTGAAAACTGTTCCAGACCTCTGACTTTGAATGAAAAACGCAGACCTTTGACCAAAAAGTATAAGAAGCCCGGACATATACACTGTAGTCGAGACAAACATTTCAAACACATTAGTGTAAGTTAGAAAAAATACCAATCGAGCGCGAACAGTACAACCAAAACATAAAACAAAATATTGCAAAATATTTCTCCCTTTTTCATAATCAAGACTGAAATGATTTCCACATAAAATGAGCTGTGATTTTGCCAAACTGAGTACACCAGTAACAGCCTGGCCTGTAGATGCTGATGTTCAGCATTCAAAATTATTCCATGGCTGGGGGAGGGTGGTGGAGGTGGGGGGTATGGTAATGCACATTTATGATAAAATTTCCTTGCATCTTTGACGATCTAGTCTCAGCAATGACTTTACTACTTGAGGCAGCTGAGAACATAGAACATAAGAACATAAGAAATTTACAAACGAGAGGAGGCCATTCGGCCCATCAAGCTCGTTTGGGGAGAACCTAA